>OOFE01050723.1:21324-33369 GCA_900323365.1 Monocentris japonica | reverse complement strand
CCCTCTGGTCACGGGTCGGTCTCTCTAACCGCTAGGCCAACCTGCCGCCCCGGTTAAGCCCCGGTTGGATACTATTCCCGAGTTAGGGAAAGGGGTGGTCGTCCCTGGTTCAGGTACAAGGAGTGTGTGTGTGTGTGTATGTATGTGCCACCATGCCTATACTTGACTCATGGGCACTTCCCTAGCTAGCAGTACAGACTCCCCTCAATATCACAGTACGACACAGTATAATCCCATAAATACAGCCAAACAGTGTTATGCTACGCTATTTTATTCTACTCAGTATTATACTACGAGATACACAGTACTACCCACAAGGCCGCACAACCCAGCGGTGCTTACCTTAGCGGGTTCCCCAGCTAGCCTGCTTCCTCCTTATCCACAACCATTCACTTGCTCCTTCTGCTGCTTGCGACAAATTCCTAACTGCAAGATTCGAGCTCTGTCCACGAATGCCCAACTTGCTTAGGAGTGCAAAAACAGACTTTGCCACAAAACCACGACAGCCAACTTCTACTGACATCATCACATCAGGAGATTTTCACCCATCACCCCCCTAAAGAAAGCAAGTTGGCTAAGCATGTCAGTAGTTGCCTTGAGGAGTCATATTATTCCCACCGGTGTCTGGTATATCTGCCACAACGTAGGAGTTGTGACGATGTGGCAGTCTGTGTGACATTGTCAGGATGCTTGACCCTTGACCCCTTTCTCTTTGTTTTCCTCTCCACCGGGACAGGAGGTGTTGATACAGGTAGGACAGGAACTTGTCGTGTAATGAAGCGTAGATAAAAGGGTTGTAGCAAGCGGAGCTCATAGCAAACAGGTGACTACACACCTGAATGACGTTCACAGAATTCTTCCCCAAGATGGAGAAGTCTGTGTCCAGGTCACGGATCAGATTCACCACCTGTAAGATTCTGTTATGTTATAATCCATCAAAATAATTCACTCATTCACTCACTCACTCACTCACTCACTCCTCACTCCTTCATTTATTCATTCATTCCTTCAATCATTCATTCATTCTTCACTCATTCACTCACTGACTCACTCATTCATTCACTCACTCACTCCTTCATTTATTCATTCATTCCTTCATTCACTCATTCACTCACTCACTCATTCACTCACTCACTCACTCCTTCATTTATTCATTCATTCCTTCATTCACTCATTCACTCATTCACTCATTCACTCACTCACTCACTCCTTCATTCATTCATTCATTCCTTCATTCACTCACTCACTCATTCATTTATTCATTCCTTCATTCATATTTTCAACCATCCATCAATCTGTCAATCAATCTATTCACCCATTTTTCCTCACCTGTAAAGGGAGCCAAGAGAAGGCAAAACAGAGAACAGACACCAGCAGCAGGCAGAAGGTCTTCCTCCTCCTTCGGCACCAGACACCCTGTGCGGATCTCAGGGCTGTAGATGCCATCAAGCCTGATGTGGTCCTCTGTCTCAGCTTATAGGATATAGCGCAGTAGGAAATGGAGACAGCAGCCAGTGGGACAAAGTAAGAGAAGAAGAGGATGAAACAGGAATAGATGAGGCGGCCTCGCTCCTGTCCATTCCAGAACTCTTCACAAACGGCCATCTGTAGGCCTGCAGCCCGCAGATCCAGGTGGACGGTGTGTAGTGCTGTGGGCGTGGACAGCGCCAGAGAGGACAGCCAGATCAGAACCACCAGACCCCAGCAGAATTGGCAACCCACTCTCTTGCGTATGGGATAAGCCACAACAACGAAACGATCGACTGCGATAGTCATGAGGGATAGGACCGCTGCATAGACAGCTGCAGACTGCATGATGGTGACAAAGTGACACATAAAGCATCCAAATATCCATCCACGCTTGTCAAAGGCATAGGAGGCTGTTAATGGGACGCAGAAGACACACATGACTAGGTCAACAAGCGCCAGGTTACCGATGAGGAAGTTAGTAGTGTTGCGTCTTGTCTTGTCCAGCCAGATGAGCAGGAGCAGGAGGACATTACCACAGCAGGCTACGAGGACCACAGCAGAGTAGAGAGGGATGAAGAGAGGCTTGAGGTCAAACAGGACATCTAGCCCAGAAAAGGGGGGGACAGAGAACGGGGAAGCTGAGAAGAAGGAGTGAGAGGAGTTATAGAAAGAGGAGGAAGAGGAATTATAGAAGGAGGATGAAAAGGAGGATGAAGAGTCAGACAAGGATGAAGACCAAGCTGGAAGAGAAACGTTCTTCCAGGAATTGTTCAGTGGTTGCTCCAGGTCCATGACTGTCGACAACACAAGACAGATAGAATAACAACATTGAATTAAAATATAAATAGTGAAACTATAGTAGCAAACAGATACCGTTTTGATGCTGATTCATCATTTTTGCAGCTTATCATGAGATGATGCAGAATAGCCTATATTTGACATATAATGTAACATTTATTAAGCGCTTTAAAACTCATTTCACTAAATTTGTCCTAATAATCTACCCATAACCACATAATTGCTTGGATAACAAGGCCAGATCATTTTGTTTTGACACAAAGGCTTATCAGCATTATACTGAAACGTGATGAAACACTCAGTGAGTGAAGGAGGACTGAGTCACATCTCATTTTGATCACCCACTCAACCTCATTAAAAAGCAGGACCAGGGCTTGTATGACCTCAACATTGATCCCTCTTATTCCTCTTTCAGCTCTCTTATTCTTCACAGTATATCACTCCTATCTCTCATCTCTCTCTGCCTTCTCCCTCTGTCCTTTGCCTTTCTTATTTCTTTCACCTTTCTTTTGTTTCTTATCCATTTTTCTTGTCAGCCACTCTTCATCCGTTTTACCGTGCAGTCTACACTGAAGTCTTTGGCAATGTATAATCAAATGGTATACAGGATCATGAAAATGTCATGGTATCACAGATTTCTCTATATTTGGCATCCAACACCATAGACTCAAAAAAGCTGCCTGCCAGACAGCTGGTTGTCAGGTTAGATGTTATTTTTATGGCTGAAGCTCAACCAAAAGGCAACACTTGAAAACCAGGAAGCCAGTAAGCATGTGAGTGTCTGCATGGCTTTTATATTTGAATCTGTAAGAAGAACCGAGGACGACGTAGAGGTCATGTCCAAACTGAATGAGAAAAGTTTACAAATATTTCTAAATGCTTGTGTACTGTGCATCCTGTTTTGTGAGAAAAGTTTCATTTTGAACAGAAAATCATTACCATCATCTCATTGCTCAACAGATTAGCCAAATCCCAATACTGGGTATTAAAAGAAATGGGGCAGCCACTTCATTACACGGTTATCAGACATCTGAGGACTTTCTCTATCCTATTATTGATATGAATAAGTGCTTATTAATGACCTCTTGAACATAAATTGTGTCATCATGTTATTTCCACCACAGAATTAATGTCAGATCAGATTTTTCTTTCCTGTGAAGATTTGATGAATTATGGATCAGTGATAAAGTAAAGTGCCCATCAACACATTATTCACCATACAATGGTTGTCATTTGAAGAACCACAATAGGCAATTTATAACCCCCTAAGACATTTGAAGTAAAACAAAAAAAAAAAAAAAAGAGAAAATTCATAAAATCCTTGGTTACTGTGTCTTGATGGAATAATATACTATTAAATAACCATTAATCTACCATAAAAAACAAAGAATAAAATCTAATAAATCCATGCAAAATTGATTAGTTAAATTGATTGGTTTGTTATCACCAGAATATATGAACCTACAAATGAAAGGAAACAGTACCTCTTAGGGATGTCAGATTTCAAAATACCAGAACTTGATGGCATCTGTGTTAGAGTCCTACGAGCCTTGTGCAGCCATGCCTCTGTATTGAAGCCCAGTCTGCCTGAGCTGAAGGAGAAGAAATGAAGGGCTGGAGAGGTGCGCTCCCTCTCTGACAGCACACGTGTTCATTTAAGTGAATCACCTCCAGTTAGGTAAAAAATAGACCCGTTGCCTGTCATTTCATACTCACTCAGTACCCAGTCCCAAACGTACAATCACTATTATAGCCTCAAATATGTCTATTTGGATTTATAATGTGTCTGTCGCAATGAATGATACATTTACAGTCACCTTATCGTATTTTAGGGTATTTTTTATGTCCTAAAAAATATAATATTATAATATTCTTATCGACACATACAGTTTTGCATTGTGTATCCTACATTTATTATAGTATCAGTTTTTTCTCGTAAGGGACATCACAGGCGGATTTTCCATATTAACGCCTTCCAGAGATCAGGGATGTCTGCCAATCAAATTTTAACTCCCTGACCTTTCAGACACCCATTAAGATTTTATCCAAAGGAGTGCAATCTGATTTGACTTGATACCCAATTAGGCTACATAACTGGCTACACAAGTGGATAGGGTGAAACCTATGGTGAATACACATCCTCTCATTGCACACACACCGCCTCAAGGACCCCTGGAGGTCCCCGGAGCCCAGTTTGGTAACAACGTAGCTAACTGATAAGCAATAATAACAGCTTTATGTAGACTTTGTTCAATGGACAATCTAACACACCATTTGGAGAAATGAATATTGGCTCCCTGCTGGCAAATAAAATTTAATTTCATTAGTGGGCTATATATATATATATATATATGTGTGTCCTTGTTTCAGCTTCACATACTTATCTTTATTGAACCATGTGTAAAATGTCATGTGTAAAATCAACATGGCAACAATAAGGATATCACATAATATCTTACACTATTTCAATAATATGTCACCGTAAAAAACAAAACAACATATTGTTTCTGTTAGATAATGCATTGGTTACAGCTGGATAAGTCCAATTTACAACATGATACCGTATGTGGTCCTTCATTCTTAATATGTATTCAAGGTGGAGAACTATTAACAATGTTACACATATAATGGGAACTACTAGACAGACCAGACACCAATTATGGCCCTACAGAACAATTCTGCATTATACATTTATATGGTGACATGGTTAAAAAGATGAACAACAAGCACAGAACAAATGTGACTGACTGAATAAGGACTTAACACTCAGCTGCTGGAAGATACAAGGGATGATGACTATGATGAGAGCTGTAATTGCCACTTTTGCCACTGCAGACAAAAGCTTTGGCCAAAACAACTCGTTTTACACAATACAGCTCTAAATGAGCATCTTGTAACATTTTATCCCCACTGAATAGACTCCAAATAAATCCTACATTAGATTACTATCATAACACCAGAGAGTTATTTCTCTGGGTTGTGAGTGTCATCCTCCTCAGAGTTGTGTGTCTCTCCCTCTGTTTCCTTTCCATTCAGTGTTTGGTCTGGGACAGTGGTACCATCAGCCGGTTCTTTGTTCTGGGATGGCCTCAGGAGATATTCCAGCTCCTCTGCACTGATGGCCACCTTCTCAGGGATCAACCACCTCTTAAAGTGTTCAAGGGCACTGGGAAGGAAGGAATACAAGAAGACAAGGACATGGAGATGAAGATAAGTCTCTTGGAAACTGATTTAATGCTCTTTGCCTGAACTTACAGACTTGTGTTAACTTTGCAATTCAAAATGTAAAGTCATTCTGTCTAGAGGAGAAAATAACCATGCCAATGATGAATCTACAGTATGCTACAGGAGAACAGAGTGTACAGAACATCAAGATGGAGCGGTCTTTGCTTCACATCTACATAAAAAATATAAAGTGAGTGGGCAGGATGCAATATTTTATTATGCTCGCGGTCGGCAGCGTAGATAATAGTAACTGAAGAAACAGAAGCACCACAACATTACCAGGCACTTGCAAGTTTACCAAATTGCTCATCCACCTTTGTCCTGGTAGTGGCATATCTGACATAACAGAAATATATCCTTCCCAGCCCACCTTTGATCCATGTCGCTGCCTTGGAAGAGCTCAGAAGTCTGGGCATCGTGCAGGAATCTGTCCCAGCATTCTTTCTTGGCTTGAGACAAGGAGCGCAGCATTTCCCTGGAAGTCACTTCACTGGACTGGCCCTTCAGTCTCTTCAGACGGTTCTCTGAAGCAAAATGTGGAAAACATCTGTAACAGCTTGTCAATAATTTGAGACAATTCTGGATTAACAACGAAGGTACAGTCCACACAGCATTTTTTATTGATCATTTTCTGGAGGGTAAGGGAAAAAACATACAATCACATGTGCCACCATCAGTCAACAGGATGGGACAGCTGTGCCTTCCCCAATACAACTTGATTGAGGAGAAAGTTTGAAGTGAATGGATGGCATGGATGGGTGCACTAAATGGGACATGAGGTTTAGAATCAGGGAGGTGCAGAGACAGATGGAGTGGAGAGGACAGAGAAAAGCAGGAAGTAGGCAAATACCTAAACTGGCTATATAGATTTCTGAATCATCCATGGGTTCCCATTTGACGCTAGAAGAGCTTGCGAGTGTCCCATTTGATTGACCATTGAACTGCACTCCGACTTGTGATGCTGGCTGGAATGAGTCGGAGAACTGAGTATTAGTGTTTACTTGAACTGCCGCCTCTTGCACTTCTGGCAAGCTGGAGCAGATCTCGGACCACAGCTCTCCGCTGGATCGGACCTCTTGATTCTCGAATTCGTCGGTCATCCTGGTGCACTCACTGGGTTAACAGAGATGGCGACATCAGCTAGCTTATTCTCGTCTGTGCAGAGTTTAAACAACCTGAAAAAGCCATTGGACAGGTTCGTGAGAGTCTTGAAAAGAAGGTAGAAAAGGAAATCAAGCTGATGTCGATGGTAGACAATCAACGGCAGCAATCAAAAATTAGGCTAACGTTACTCACATATCAAACTAGCTAACCTTAACTCAGCTAACAATGTGGCTAACCCACTTCAATCTCTAACGTTATGTGTTTTTACAAATTTCAAACCAATTCGTCATTGTAACGATATGAGAATATGTTACCTCAATGTCTTACCTGTATTAAACGGGGCCATTTGCGTGGCCTATCAATTTATCAAAGAATAAACTTTACCTTTTAGCTAAGTATGTCCATGATCTCAGTATAAGAGATTTAACGAGCGCGTCAACTTCCTGATTTGAGTCATGTGATTGGACACTATAACCGCCTATCAAACTGTTTTGAGACATGATTGGACCGCTGCAGTTCTATGTTGTAAAACCCGCGTCTTACTGGCCAGATACTGTGCTCCTCTGAGGGGACCAGGAAGTCTGTCCCTGCAGGTACACCGACGGTGGTAAAATACCAAGGTAAACAGGCTTTGCTGACCTCTGTTGTTTCATTTTAATTGTGAGCATTGAATATTTTAAGAACAGACACTAACGACCATTGCTGGCTGGTATTGTTTATGGTATAACGTTAACTAACTTAGCTGTCACACCAACCTTGACTGCAGAGCAGAAGCTGGATCACTTTATGGCAAATGTCTTCAATCAAGTTCTGTTTAAGATGATAATTTGCCCGGCCAAGTTAAGTTTCACTTGTATTGACATAAGGGGCACTGGAACCTGAGCTCTTTGACATGATGCACCTACACTTTTGACATGATTGACTAACCTATTACTAGTCAACGTCTGTCACCTCCCATGCCACATGGAAGATGTTGACTAGTCTGTCTTCACTACAGCTATATGTGTCATGTATTTATCATGTCACTACAGGGAAATCCATTGCAGGAGATGCGAGCTGTTTTCCCTCTGGCAATAGTGGCAGTCCCTATGGGTGTGCTGCTGTCCCGGACCATGGCGTGGATGTCCAGCGGCAAAACACATCCAGAACTCATCAGCAGGCTGAGGGGTAGAGTAGCTTAATGTCCACAATAGGTGTCCTGGACGTATCTTTATACTTTTATTCTCATGTCTTCTACCAAAAAGCATGCATTCATTTCTGCACCCCCACCCACATGGATTAACAATCAAAACATTTATGTGAATTCAGTGTGTTTGTCTGTGTTGTATTGCAGTTGTGTTCTGCTGGGATGTAGAGTCCATCACTACTACTGCACTAATTCCAGACACATCAGTTCACTTCAGCGTAATTTGTTCCCTCTACTCCTTCAGACCATGGAGTGATCCGCAGCGACAGAGTGTTTGACGCCATGCTGGCTACAGACAGAGGGCTCTATTCTGAAGACTACCCTTATGCTGACTCTCCTCAGTCCATAGGTAGCAATTCATCCACACTTTCCAAACTCATTTACACATGTGCTCATTGATGTAGCAATGCAGTTATTTGAGTGATGATGTATTGTAGAGCCATAGCAGTTTATTGAGCAGCTATTTAGTAATCACTTACAGTAAAAGTGACACTGTGTTATGATGTTTGTCTCTTATCACAGGCTACAGGGCAACAATCAGCGCACCACACATGGTGAGTTACATCAGTTAACATATCAAAGAGTGAGCTATGACACAACAGGATTTGATTACAGATGAGTGGTGGATTGGTAGGACTATTGCATGCACTCAAACATACATACACATGATGCACTGTTTTCTTATGGGCCATGGCCTGCCTTGATAGCATGCCCATGCTCTGGAGGTGCTGAGTGACAAGCTAACTGAAGGGGCTTCGGCGTTGGATGTGGGTTCAGGAAGTGGCTATCTAACGGCCTGCTTTGCAAGGATGGTAAGTTCTATCATCTTTATGTGTGTCTCATAATAAATATAGTATTCACCAAGTTCCTGCACAAGTAGCTGACCAAGTGCAATGCCTGCGTTTTTCTGCTCTGCATAGGTAGGGCCCAGCGGTAAAGTGGTTGGCATTGAACACATTGATGAGCTGGTCCAAACGTCAGTGAAAAATGTGCAGTCTGACGACCCGGGACTGCTCTCCTCTGGACGCATCAAACTTTTAGGTCTGTTCAAATGTCATTTCATCTTTTGGCACCAATCAGCTTGAATTTGGAAGGACAAACGGTCCTGGTCCTGCTTGTGATACACTGTTTGTGCTAACATCAAGCCATTACATGCCAAACTTACATTTCTCCACAGTGGGGGATGGGAGACTAGGCTACCCAGACGGAGCACCATATGATGCCATTCACGTTGGGGCAGCTGCAGCTACACTTCCTAAGGCTGTAAGGATACTTATGAGAAGATCATTTTCACAGCTAAGGTGTAGAGTTATGGTTACATTTTCACAATAACAGAACTTTTACTTTCTTTTATTAAGTAGATACTGCTCAGTAAACAGCAGACAGACATGGTTTGTAAAAAAAGATTTTCTTGAGTGCTGTAAACTATGGTGAAGTGACAGACTGAGCTGAATTTGCCTCTTGAATAGCCTAATCACTTCATGTATAATTTCTGTTATGTTATCTGCCCTGTTTGCCCTGCATTATGGGGGCAGCTCTTGGAGCAGCTGAAGCCGGGTGGGCGGTTGGTTCTGCCTGTGGGTCCAGACGGCGGCAGCCAGGTCCTAGAGCAGTATGATCGGCAGAGTGACGGATCCTTCCTGAGGAAAGCTTTGATGGGAGTTGTCTACGTTCCCCTAACTGACAAGAGGCGCCAGTGGCCTGGGTATTACACAAACACATCTGTACTTACTTGACTGACAACAACACAACTTTGTCTGCAACAAACTTCAAGTCCCACTGCATCATTGACATAACTTCGCAATCAGGCTACAAGTTGGCCACTGCCAAGAGAACTGGCCAGGCCAAATGCTGTGATGATTCATGTTGTGATATCAGAGAAATAAGTGATTTGGCTGCCAATGATCAATAACTTCAGTAATACAGTAATTTGTTTTTCATTTATCTAATAACATATTCCTCTGCATATTATTTTATACATTTATTTATGTGTTTATTAATACATTAAGTCATTCATTTTTTTCAAATTATGGCTGATTCTGTCCTCCATATGTTGCCTCTGGCAATACGTCCTACCAATCCACCACTCATCTATATGTACCTGTGCTGTAGCTTTTCCCTGATGAGGACACCCTTGCTATCCTTCTCTCTCCAGAGGTGAGCTCTGACTGCAGTGTGGTTGCCCCTGCAGGAGGTGGCGCTGGTGCTGCGGCTCTGGGGTCCCATAGAAACTCCCTCGTGGGCTCACAGACCTCCACTCTTCTGGCCACCTGCTCTGCCTGCTTGTCACCTAGCAACATGCAAGGAGAATCTCGCTCTGTTTGCCTGGCCAGCTTGTCTTCCTGTAGTGCTAAAAGAATGACTGACTAACACTGAACGGTTGGACTGGATCCTGATGACCGCACTGCCAGGATCCAGGCAGAGATTGACCTGTGGATGAAGTTACCTGAGGGGTTACAATTGTGGTTCACAATATTATGTATGGGGGAAATCTTTGAAGTTGAGTACTGTTACATTTACAGCTTTATTAAGCTGTGTATTGTTGATGTATGTTGACTTAGCGATTCTCAGCAGAAGCCAAGGAAATTCAATAAAGGTTGAGAAAATTAACAAATTCATTTCTAATTTGTGGTAAGATTTTGTTACACATTGCTGCATATTTTGCTCCATATATGTATGGTTGTGTCCCATGGTTGACATAGTTGTCCTGTAGATAATGATGATCTGATGCACGGAATTTTTGAAACAAAACTGAAATTACCTGTATATCAATCAGATTTATTAATAAAACCCAGTAAATACATGTGTGTTTTCCTTTTGTGTAAAATTCATAGGTGATTATTTGCACACAGACTCTGAAAGAGGTTCTCATACTAATGGACTTCTTTCAATAACAGTTTCAGGAAATACAGTTAGATTCATTTATTATCATTATTATTAGTTTGTTTAAAAAAAAAATAAAAATCACCTTACACACTCCGCAACAGTATGAGGCAGTACGCACCTTTCCTGTCGGTTCAAATAAACTACAAGAAGAAGAATTTTCCTATTGGCCTACATATTGACGTCATCATTTGGCGCCTGGAAGAAGAAGGACCTCTTGCACTAGCCAGAAAACAATGCACGTGAGTGTTTCAGTTAGAGGTTTTAGAGCATACAGTTTATCCTTTACTGGTCAAACGTTATTTTTAAAGAACACACTAGACAAAACACTATATTTGCGCTACAATTTGGTCACATGTAACGTTTTTTTAGACCGATTTATTCAGTCTGACAGATGCAAGGTGTCCCTCAATCTCTGTGACTGTCCTCGGCTGATACATTTCAATAACAAAACACGTGCAATTTTCACAGTGACCCAACAACTGCAACATCGTACTCTCTATAATCGCACCGTGAATCGCCTCTTGGACTCACAGCATCAACAGGACAGCCCAGGGGGACCAGCGAGGGCGATGGAGGGCAGCAACTCGGTGACAGAAGCTACAGAGGCGGGTAAACGCAAAAGCGACGAGACGGACGAACCTGAGAAAAGTGGTCGAGGGAAAAGACGACGAGGAGGGGGCGGGAAGAAACTCCGTCCGGGCGAGAGATACATCCCCCCTCCTCAGAAGCGGAATCCAGGTGTCGGATTCAGCCAGGAACATTTTGACGAGACGTCTTACTACTTCGAGGGTGGCCTCCGCAAAGTGCACCCGTATTACTTTGACTTCAAAACCTACTGTAAGGGTCGGTGGATTGGGAAGACCCTTCTTGAGGTGTTCAAGAGCGAGTTTAGAGCTGAATCTATAGAGTATTATCAGAGGGCCGCCAAAGAGGGCCGCATCCGACTGAACGAGACACCTGTGGAGGACCTGTCAATAGTACTCAGGGTCAGTGTGATCAGTTAACACGTTTGGTTATATGTAGGTCTACTCATCAACAGCATATTCGGGTAGCCATGCAACTGTTAGAGTACTGAAATATTTCTTGCACTGATGGGGTATATTTTCTCACTAGATTCATGCAGTTGAGCCAGAAGTTGGAAGAACATTCTTATCTTCAGCACTGTGGTAAAAGTCTTCATCTTTCTTCACCATCTACAGAATAATGACCATATGAAGAACACAGTGCACCGTCACGAGCCGCCTGTGGTCGGCAGGCCCCTGGAGGTTCTGGTAGACGACGGTGAAGTGCTGGTTGTCGACAAGCCTGCTTCTATTCCGGTCCACCCCTGTGGTCGTTTCCGCCACAACACCGTGATCTTCATCTTGGGGAAGGAT
>OOFE01050723.1:7419-21304 GCA_900323365.1 Monocentris japonica | reverse complement strand
GAGCTCCATACGGTCCACAGACTGGACAGGCTCACTTCTGGGGTGCTACTGTTTGCCAGGACACTAGAGATGTCAAAGAAACTGGACCAGTTGGTGAGAGACAGACAGGTAAGTTCAGAATGGTGGGGAGTCCTCTTTTCAGCACTGAAATGCAATGTTCAAGCGATCTAGCAAAGGGTTATAAAGTTATAAAGAGCAACTTTGTAGATTCACCCTATCTGCCCAAATTAAGTTCTGGTGGATATTTCTCACTGCTCCACCCACAGGAAGTGATGAGTTAAAAACTTACAAATGAAATATAAAACTGTCTCCTAAACAGCATCCCTTTGGTTTGCTTTGGTATTAAGCGATCAACATGAGCGTGCTGAGTGCGGTTTACTGATGTCATGTCACATGATTTCTGGATATTGAAGTTTAAAGTTTTCAAACAGTTGCGTTTTCTTGCTGCCATTTGGAGCCACCAACACGCCAAGTTTCTTATTGCAGCTTTAACTTTACGTGACTCTGATACTGTTTGCATAATGCATCTTACTGTATGAAATGCTGTCTTACCCGAAGAGGTATATCATTCCTATATTTATATGCCCTTTTTAACAGCTCGAAAAGGAGTATGTGTGTCGAGTGGATGGGGAGTTCCCAGAGGCTGAGCTGATCTGCGAAGAGCCCATCCTGGTTGTCTCCTTTAAGGTTGGCCTCTGCCGGGTAGACCCCAAAGGAAAAGACTGCCGAACTGTCTTCCAGAGGCTTAGCTTTAATGGCAGCACCAGCGTGGTCCGCTGCCTGCCCCTGACCGGTCGTACACACCAGATCCGGGTCCACCTGCAGTACCTGGGCTTCCCCATCCTCAATGACCCCATCTATGGGTCCTCAGCCTGGGGCCCTCACAGGGGCAAGGGGGGACTTGTAGGGAAGAGCAATGAGGAGCTGCTGAAAGCTCTGGTAGAGGAACATCGCTCTAAAGAAAGTCTACACCTGCTGGATATACCAGATGATGGAACTGGAGTTGTGCAAGAGGAAGGGAGTGCTGGTGCTGAGGTCGGGGCTTCTGGGAAAGGGGAGAAAATGGGCGGATTAGATGGCACCTCTAAACCTGACAAGATTGGAGAAAGTTGTCAGACACAGAAGGGTATATGTGGTGCCTCTGAAAAGCCAGATGCACACGTGCGAAAAGATTGTTACTCTAGCTTGAACAATTCTACAGTGAATGAGGTAAGTCAGGGCACCAGCAGTACAGAGATCAACCCCAAGCAGGACCTAAACGTTAACAGTGACTCACTTGCAGAATCACAATGCCCTATACCCACCAAATCAAACAGGAATCAAACTGAGGTTACTGACTCTTCTCAGCATATGGCTCCAGTAACCAGAGACCAGCTATGTAGTGAATGTAAGCTGGTACGACCAGACCCCACAGAGAAGGAACTCATAATGTACCTCCATGCTTTACGCTACAAAGGACCAGATTTTGAATATTCCACCCGCTTGCCTGATTGGGCCAAAGACGACTGGGTTGAGGTTGACTAGATTTCAAATGAACACTTCGGATGACCTAGGCATTCAGGCTATTGCTGTCATGCATGTTTATCGGAAGACAAAGTGTAGACAAATTGTTTTAATCTGACATCCTATAAGAGGTTTTGCTTTGAGGCAATTCTGTTTTTGCTGTGCTGTGTGATGCACTTCAGTTAATAATCCTCCAGTGATTTGTTTGCAGATGGTAACAAATGCCTCAACTTAATGGATGAAATTTCAATTTGTTTTACTGCATGCCGTTTCCACTAGAATTTACCATGTAGAAATATTTCTCCCCCTCTAAATCTCAGCTTTGCAATAGATAGAACTTGATTAATTTTGATTTTACTTTGAGGACCGCTTTAATGACAAGAATATACATTTCATTTGAAGTTGGATCATTTAGGTCTGTAATCTGTCAACTATTCCAACCGAGATATTAAATGAAATAAAACCCAGTCTGCAGGAAAAATAAACATTTTATTTTATTACTTTCCATGTTGTGAAAATTTAACAACATTGGCAATTGTAAATAATAGTGGTGGTGACCTTTTCTGTTCATACAAAGCCTGTGATGAATTTCATTCATCTCTCTAAGGCAGGTTATTCTAGTGAGCGTTTTTAAGTGAAGGCTCATCTAAGAAATGTGAGCATACAGTCAACTGTGAAAAGGAAACACTTCTCTCAGTGAGACAGCTCTGAAATAACCTTGCTTACAGGCACATTTGACATGAGTCTATTCTTGTCAAGGTGCTGAAACACCATCACTGAACCACCAAATACTCCTTTTTCATACTTGACATCACATTTAAGTTCATAAACACATCTCTTGAAACTTAATAATTTTACTTTTGTAAAGGACACGTCTTTTGCACACAACACACACAGTTAAAATTGTTTCAGCTAATGAAACAACTTGTTGCAAGGATTTGGCACATGCTGTACATGTTTTATATACCATTATTTGAATGGTATGGAGACATACATAGAATCAGCTGGTGTAACGTCTCAGCTCGGAGGTGCAGTGTGGTAAAGGCATTCTGTTCCTTAGATGTTTGCCTTTCTGAATCTCTCTTGAGTGCTGCAACACGGTTTATGTACAAATTATTAACTATTAAAGCAGTCACATGCATGTGATGGCACAAAAACTGCTTTGGAAATCTGTCCTATTTCCTTACCAAAAGGTATGACACATACACTATCTTTCTAGTCTGGCATACTATGCACTTGCTGAGCCTGATTCTGCAACAGTGTGCTAACCCACATACAGTAATATCATTATTAGAATTCATCTCTATTTGAAACCTTCCTTTTAGAATCATCAAGTAAACATTGCATTTCTTGGCACTGACACGAACAAACAGCATGACTTTTAACTTGACAATGAATCAGTTACTAAATGCAAACAGGCCATGACACTACAAATGACACAATGCTAACTGTAGGTCACAAAGCACCAAACCAACTGATGCACAATGACTATAGTCAAATTACAGGTTTTTGCTAATCGAAACGTGGTGAGGGTTGGTTCTTGCTAACAGCATGTATTACATAGGCACACACAATGCAGCTCTTTCCCTATAAATCTCAGGTTTTATTTTAAGAGTTTTTATTTTCAGTGAAGTCCATGAATGTATACACTTCCATATGGCTCATTAAGGTAAATTCCAGCATGGAAAAAGCCAGTGGTTGCACACTGGTGGCAATTATTAACCAGTCTGCGCTGTACAGCTGCAGATGTACGTTAAGAAGAATTCCAGGCACAAAGTAACATTCTGCGACAGAAGGCAGCATGTGCAGTACTTCATTTTCGTGGGTGATTTTTTTTTTTGTTTGTTTGTTGATGACTTAGCCTTAGCTTCTTCAAGTGTGATGGGATGTAAAATTCTGGTTAAAAATAATGCTTCACCTTGCATTATCTGAAAGTGCTGGGTTGAATAAATGACGCTTTGATTTGACCTTTCGCTAAAGAAATTTACAATCATGCTCTGATTCATTTGTAATAAAAAGTGGAATGACCTCAGCAACAACATCAGACAAACATGCTGTCACATTATATGTTACATATGCAATTTGGCTTATATTTCCCTTGAGCATCAATGGTATTACACAAGAGGATTACCATGTTTATGTGTAAATACTGTTTGTTTTTTTTAAATTTCAGAGCAAATAATGCACAGTGTTGACAAAGTTTCCCCAACTATACTCAGCATGTATCTTCCCGCTGTCCATCTCTTTTTATCCATACATCTGGCAAGTCTGGCTTACTGTTGGGTAAGATGACCACTTCCTCACTCTGGCTAGTACGGCCCTTGCCACACCCCGATATGGAAGTGTCATAAACAGTTTCCTTCAGTGAGAGACGCAGGGTATCCCTTTTCCCATTAAGGTGTCCCGGTTGTAACTGCACTTCCCCTTCTTCCTCAGTTTGCTGTGTGTTGGAAGGCCCTGGTTCTATGTCACTCAGGCATGTTTCGTTGGAGTCCTCCAGACCCTCGAAGGAGCTTTGAGATTGGGAAGAGAGGAGCCTTTTATGGGAGTGATGATGGTGAGTATGTCCCTCTTTGCAGAGTGACGGCTGGTCAATGGTCTCCAGGGTCTGGCTAATTATGGTCTCCTCCATGCTGGAAGACGAGGATAAGGACGCACTTCTCCAGTGCTTCACCCCACAAGATTGACCTCTGCAAGTTTTACATAGCAGCCTGTCTTTAGCCAGGTCTTCCTGTGGCAGGGCTATAGGCCGCAGGGTGTTCTCTTTGTAAGGAGAGGATGTCTGGAGGGCTGGGGGTGGGTGACAGACCTTATGTTGAGGACTGCACATCTCCTCACTGTCCGCCTCTATGCTATTCCCTTCCACATCTCTCCCACAGTACTCAATCTCGTCCGAGAGCACCGAAGGCCGGTTGGACAGCTTGCTGGTGCACGTGCTGTTCTCGAAGCTGTCACTCAGCCGGTAGGCCAATGGCTGCAGCTCATATTGCTCCGCCCCCCGCCCCCCACCCACTCCTCCTGCTCCAATCTGTTTGTGTCTCTGCTGCCGCTGGTGGTGGTTGGGGTATAGATACCCACCTGCATCTTTGTCATAACTCCTTCTGACTCTAGATCTTCCAAAAGCCCCGTTAGCAGCCGAGGAAGACGAGGAACCTGGTTCCGCTGCTGAGCAAGAGGACAGTACGCCATCAGTAACCTGGTCCGACAGACACGGCAACATGATCTTCCCACAGTTTTTCTTAGGCCCAAAGAAACAGCACAAGGACTGGAGAAAGAAGGTTGCAAATCCACATGCTACACATTTCACCAGAAAGAGGAAAATCCCCAGTTTTCTGAACAGCAAGACTGTGGCAGGCAACATGATGATCCCCATGCAGAAAAACACACCAGAGCCTATTGCTACAGGGCATCCCATCCGTTTGGTGGCGTGCGCTACTCTCCCGATTCTGTCTGAATGTGGAGCTGAGCTGTAGGAAATGCAATAGTTAGCAATGAAGTCAACAGACAGCCCTGCTGCTGCTGATATAAACAGAGCCTCAATGCCACTCAGCTGCCATTCCAGAAGGACCAGAAGGCCGACAGTGACAAACACGCTGCCTCCTACAGCCACAGTCCCATATATGCTCAATGGAATATTCCAAGTGGTCAAGAGAAGAGAAGCGAATGTAAGAGCTACTGAGAAACCAGCTACTACTAAAGTCTCTGAGCTTAAAGATTGTTGCAGATCAAAAAGAGACAACTGACTGATGAACCAGCCTTTCTCCAGCCCTTTTGGTGCTTCTGATATCTCTCTGTTAAACCACGTCAAGATTTCTCTGTAGAAAAGACTAGTTCTGCTAAAGTTGAAGCTGTAGAGGTATGTGGTTTTGAATGTCAACACGAGGGCAGCTACTCTGCCATTTGGTTGGAAGTACAGACCTCCACTGTGGGCCAGATGGCCCTCAGCATACCTCTCCACCAGCATCATACTGAGGCAGTGCTCAAACACGCTGGGTGGGTAGGGGAAACGGATATCATTACAGCAAAAATGGAGGGCATCCTCGCTCTCTGAGCAATGTCTGACGGCCATCCAGCGTATTAGCTGCTCCACAAGACAGACGTTGTCTGTTATTGGGCCCTTATTCTGAGATGCTGGAGTGGAATAAAAGCTTTGGTTCTGAACCCTTCCACATAAATCCCTCAACCAAACCTGAGCATCTGGATGGCTCATGTTGAAGTCTGGGTCAAGAACCAAAGAGCCATTGCTTCTTGGGTTGAAGTGATCCCCGTTATCAGTGGGTTTGACCCCCCAAACAAGCATTAATGTAACAGGCTTATCCTCTCCATCCCTCTGCCTCTCAAACATAAACATGTGGCGGTACTCAGAGTCGTATCTCTCAAACGGGTGGCTGGAGCGGAATAGCTGAGTGGCCTTGCTGTCTAAAGTAGGCAGCTTCATACCAGGGTCAATGCAAGATATGTACGTCCCTCCAGCAGCAAGCACTGCAAACCAGCACACCCAGATGTATCTAAACTTAACCACTCCACAAGGCAGGATTTTCAGGAATAATAAATTGGAGGTGTCAGTTAGTCCTCGTTTTAATCCTCTCAACTTTTGCCCAATAGTGAATAGGCATCGCTTCCGTGAGCTTGTATCCCAGAAGCCACCAGCGTTTTTGGAGCAGCAAGGCTTCCATCCCTGGACTGCTACAGAGGCAGAGGATGCTTCTGTGTAACGCTCACGTAGGATGAATGAGCATGGCAGCCACACTAACGCCAACAGTGAACTGATCAAAGAGGCAGTTCCTAGGTAAACAGAAAAGCACCTGATTGCAGTGATGCTGCTTAGATAGCCAGAGAAAAATGCAGCGCTAGAGGTCAGACCTGATGCTAAAATCAAATACCCGACTTCCTGCATAACTCTTTTTACTCTCTTCTCCAGGGAAGCTGAGGGTTTCTGGGATAGCTGGAGATTCCAGAAATCAACAAAGATGAACACCTGATTGGAGCAGCTGCCCAGGAGAATAAGAGCTGCTGATAGGTTGAGCAGGGGGAAGAATGTCAGGCCAAATGCTATTTTGTAGAAGAAATAAGAAGTAAGGAGAGAGCCTGTGATTGCTACCACAGACAATGCTGCTATGAAGAGAGACTGGAGATACAGAGCCATAGTGAAAAAAAGAGACACAACGGCCAGAACAGGGTATACTGAATCTCTTGCTAGGTAATACTTAAACAATGTCTGCTTGATACCAAGGTCCATGCCAGTGATAGTTATATTGTTATACGTCAGATCCCGGCCTTCCAAACTATTCATGTATATCTCCATCATGTGATCCCCTTTGTCCACAGGTAAGAACAGAAGGCTATACTTCAGTGAAGGGACTTGGTATTCAACCGTCTGTGGACCAAGGAAGTCTTTATCAACCAGGAAGTGTAGGATTTGGAACACCACGCGTGATTGTTTGCAGCGAGACGGTACCGAGGAACAGCTGCCATGTTTGGGTCTCTCGACACAGGCCTCTACTAGATATCTGTCATGATAGTATGGAGCACAGTACCGGAGCAGGTTCAGAGACTCAGAAACCTAGTGTAAAAGAAAAACAATGAAATGACATAAAAGACATTGTTTATTTAACAATGTGTACCATGGACCTATTCACTTACAAGATAGGCTATAACTTTCTAGCATTTAGAAAAGAGGTATACTGGTAATTACAATCCATTTTCAAAAGAAAGCTACCTGGTGTGAGGTGAGGCTGAGACAGCAAGAGGCATTAGCGAGGACGGCCAAGTAGTTCCCCAGGGACCAGCTAGGACAGCAGCTGCCTCTGGACACCCTTTCTTCAGCCTCCCTCCCTGCATGCTGCTGGCACAGGTCCTGGAACTGGACCTGGGAGCGAATCTGAATCAGACAAGGAAATGTTTTTTGAATGCATGCCCAGTTCAAATTGACCAAATAAGAATTCACCCGGGAGGAAGTAATGTGGGTAAAGTGCCGTTTTTATTTCGTATAGCGGATTTAAACATGGCATAGGGTCGCAATATAGAGGGAAGGTGAGACGGAAGATGATGATTAAGGAGAAGGAGGGAGAAGCAGAAGGCAGAGGACAAAGGTGAGATGGAGGGATAGGAGGATAAAAGCACACCCTGGCTTGCTCCATCTCACACATGGAGTAGATGGCCTTCAGGCTCCAGAGACTGGCTGAGTTCCCTGAACGAAACACCAGCTGGGCCAAACGCTCGCCTGCATGAATGAGAGACACATGTATGCAAGGCAACAACAACAAGGCAGCCAGTTCTGAATCATCAGTTTGTCAGGATGGTTAAAATGCTCAGGGTAGCTGTTATCAAGAGTTTAATTTTGTGGGGTAGAAATCAAACCAAGCCAAACTATTTGTTATATACATACCTCTGAGGTGAATTAAATACAATGCTGCATTCCTTCTAAGGGATTGATAATAAATCCGTTTAGGGTCTACAGTATTTTTGATAAGGAAAACAGAAGGATACAGCCTTTGATCTACCAGCAAATCTCTTTGACTGTTTCAAAGTCTAGATTAAAGACAAAACTCTGGATCAACTTGCCTTAGGGAATTCAATCAGCAAACTCTGTTTTCTTTGAAGCCACAACTGAAAACTCATTGAGTGTAATATGCTTTCTGAATAACAAGTTGTCTTTTTGACTTCAGTCTGTTGATCTGTTGGACTTTCAAGCCTTTGGTGGTTTTTTAATGTTTATTTATGTTGTTATAATAATATTACCATTGCCTTGAGATTCTGAATATTATTGTGGTGTTGTTATCATAATAGTATTGATATTTTTATTGTTGTTATTAATGGAGCAGCAGTTGGAGGATGTAGTAATTAATTGATTTAACAGTCTATGAAGTGATGGGAACTGACGACCCACCTGGAGCATCGCAGAGGAAGTTCTCTGGAGAAGAGTCTCTGTCCAGCATCCTCCTGGTGCGAAGCCTGGAGGCATCCTGGCTGCCGCTGGCATCTCCACCAATACCACTCCCATAGCTTAAGCACAAGTATGACCACACACACACACACACCCACACTATCACACATATAGTACAGCCACTGGTGCATCAATCGTATCGTTGTGGACAGCCTGCATGGCCCTGTACCTCGTTACTGACCTTTCTCTGAGCTGCTGTGGTAACGGAGACAGAGTTTTCCCCGGCCCTGTGTTCTCCTGCAGCTTGGTCAAGCTGGACTGGCGGACTCCGATATAGGTTCCCCGTGGCTCGAAACCCTGAAAAAAGAACACACACACACACACACACACACAAAACATCAAAGCTAATGACACAGTGTAGTGCCCGCCAAGGCACAGAAACAGCTTGCTGAATTCATTTGCAAGAATAGCACAGTATAATGTTATGAATGTGAGAAAAGAAACAGGTAAAGCCACTTTCACTGAATGAGGAGGTCTTTGTGTCAGTGTGTGTTTAATGCTATCTTAATCGAGAGGGAGCAGCAATGACGAGCAATGGCATAAAACACTACACCTCATACACAGCAGAATTCATTCTAGTCCCAATCATTTTTCAGTCTTCTGTAAATGTAGTAGTTTTTTAATAATTATTAGAACCTGCATTGTTATTATTTACATGATGCATTAGCAGGATAATTTCTTCGTCAGGGTTTGTCCTGTAAGCATGCATCACAAAGCTGGTGTGATGTGTTTTATTAAAATGACTGCAAGTGTGATCTAATTCAATGCAGTTCATTAGCTCCGAGATGAGGCTGAAATAAATGGGTGTGGCTCAGTTCATGAGTCATTAGGGAAGGTAAGCATAAGGTGGTGAGGTCTGTATTGTAGTTTTGGCAGGAAGTTGGCAGTAGAGATTCATGTCACAGCATGCATGCTTTTGTGCTACTCCGAGGGAGGACTTCGTACAAACTGACTCACCAGGAGTGGGTCAGAGAAGTCTGGCAGTGGCCCAATGAACAGGCCGGCCAATGAACATCCCAGGAGCACCACGGCACAGCCCACCAGCACTGCTAACGGGTAGTCCACAATCACCTGGGAATAGCTGTCAAATAGTTGCCAACGAACAAGAGTCAGTGACACTGAGTAAATACTAATCATGTGATGTGCAATACTTTTCTAAGTGGGCTGAACCAGGTTGTGAAGGTGGTTAAACCAGCTCAAATGCATGGAAAACACATTATTTATTTATATGTCAGTGTGTTAACTTGTTGTCAATACTGACTTTCTAGGGATCCAGTAGAGTCCTCCTTCCCTAAGAACAAAAAAAAAAACAGAACAAAAAGTCAATATGTTTATCACAACCCCTGGCTACTTGAAAAGGATTGACTGTACCATGTAAAATACCCTAGATGAGGATATTTGTAAGACAAAGACAAACAGAAAAGCAGACAGTAATACACACCTAACTGTCACCACATGTCGCTGCGTCGGTTTGTGCGCCCCGCTTTCATGTGACCCGTGCAGCCAATGGCATCTCACCGTGCTGTGACAGGATGCCTGATGGGTAGAGCTACAGCTATGTCCCACTTTCACCACCACACCTCCAGCAGAGCAGTCGGCATGAGGACCCGCTGTGGTCGGGTGACAATCATGGCAGGTGTTGGGTTTGATTGGCTTGTGATGGCTGCAGCAGTGACATCTTCGGGGCTGTGGTGAATCGTAGGCCACAGCTCGCGGACCTTGGGGGACCTGAAAGAGAAGAAAAAGGAGAAGTAGAAAAAAATAGAATAGAGATTAATGTCCAATCCCGTCACATGGAATATACAGAAGTTGTATGTTAAGACAAGGCATTTTATTTAGCTGAATGCAGAGCCTGTTATATGGAGTGACGTGCTCGCTATTTTTGCTACTGCCTCCTTCGTGGTATATGTATTTTTGACCTTTCTCGAGGCATTCTGACTGGTTTTAATGGGTCCCTATAAGGTGTCATCTAGCCTAGACAGTACAATCTGTGCTCAGGCATACTTGATGGTAAAGCTGGCAGGAGGAAGAGGGTCTGCCGAGGCTGCTGCAGCTGTCACATAGCTCCCCTTCGGACTGGATGACTGTCAACTGGGCCTCAGCTGCACACACGCTGTCAGGAGGGCACAGAGAAACTGTCGGGATCTCACTGAGGAGGAAGGTGGAGAAGTGGAGAGAGAGAGGAGAGGAGGAGAGGGGGGTAAGAGGGTGAGAAGAGAAGGGGGGCAGGGAACAGGGAGACATAAGATAATGGCAGATAGGGAAGAGAGAAAGTAGGAAGGAAATTCTGCAAAAGGAAATGCAAAGATGCACAAGGCAATGCTTGTAGAACTAGGATGAAATTCAGACTATTACGATACACACTGTGTGACATCTCATTTTTCTTGGCTTGGTTGTATCATCTCATGCTCAGCGGCGAACTGAGCAAGTGAGCAGAACCAATGAGGTAAGGAATGGAATTCTGGGTAAAACAGTGGCTGCTGTATGCTGGAAGGCCCAATTAAAAAAGAAAGGGAGCGGAACGTGTGTGTGTGTGTGTGTGTGTGTGTGTGTGTGTGTGTGTGTGTGTGTGTGTGTGTGTCTTTTCACTTCATGTCAGCAGCCCCACACTGTAAGAGGTAGGCGGCTGTACAGGATGGATACCATGAAAGATGACTGTTAATGGCGGGAGTCAGGAGAAAGCTGGAGTGATGGGTCAAATAATAGTCCTCTCCTCCATGAGTTTTTTTTTATGTTCATCCTCCTTATTCACCTTATACTTTATGACACTTAGGTAAGAGAGTTTCTATTCTATTCTAATTTACTAATTTACTTCTAATGTGGTAAGATAGTTCTACATAGTTTCTATATTATTCACCAGAATCTTACAATGACCTCCCTGAATTAAAGAGGCCAAACTAAGCTAGTAACATTATAACGGTTGTAGGCCATAGTAGGCCATAAGGTCTGTGGTCTACTGCATGCTTGTTTTTCCAGTAGAGTGGATGCAACCGCACTTCCTGTCTTTTCACTATTGCGACAGAGTAAGTAAACAGAGGCTACGTGACCTCACACTGTTTTATTTGCATCCCATAAGAAGGGGCACGGGTGAGGAGTAGTCAGCTGAATGGGTGGTACAAGGTAGCATAGGGATGGAGCTGAATGAGGACTGATTTTGAAACTCACTGAGGAACTCAACCTCCAATATTTTCCATTATATTACAATAAAAACTATATGTAGATCCAAATAACAAATAGCCTACTACTCACATAAAGTATTTGCCATGCCGGAGTGAGTGCAGAAAATAGAGACACTTTTAGAAAAGTATTTGAATTTTGCCAATTCTGTATACTTAAACAATTGAACTGTATACAACTGTATGAAATTCTATATACTGCAATTGACAACATATTTGACACTATTTTAATTGTTGTAATATGGGAAACCCACCCACCAAGTGCTCTATGCTGCTTAAAATTAACACTGAATTATTTGCAAATATTATCTGAGCTGCGCCTCACCTCAGGGCGCAGGATAAAAGTATTTAAGCCTATTACTTCTTTTTGAGTGGTTTTTACAGAGCTGGCAGACACACATGCAGGAGAAAAGCAATTTATGGAACGTATTAATATTTCAGTGGATGAGTACAAAAATACATCCAGGAAGGTGTCGCTGAGCTGCTACCTACAACCTGAAAACTAAGAAAGAGCTCATCTCACAATGCGAGTTAAAAAGGACACTGGCATTGTGCACAGATTTCACAACGGCCTCACAAACTGAGTTAAGAGGGACCATGCATTGAAACACCCAAGTATATGAGGTAGAACAGGTCACATTCTTGTTACTTTTACACATGTTTATAAGTTGTTCACCATGTATAATATCATTTTCAGAAGTTTGTACTTCCTATAGTGTGTCCCACTGTGGCTGACTGTGGTCAAAAACTTGTAGACCTAATCTCCTGGGTCCGCTGACAACTGAGTTAAAGTGTGTGTGCAGTACATTAGTTGTTTGCCTTGTCTTAGTTTTAGTGCCTGAGGACAATCCAAGAAATATCATGTATCTCCGAGGCAAAAGTCTTTCAGCTCCCTCTCCTCTCTCCCCTGTCTGTCTGTCTTTTGCTCTGTCAATGTGTCCTTCTCTCTGGATTCCCTTCTGTCCTATCCTCTCTGTGCCGTAACCCCTCAACCCCTCAACACTTCAACCCAAGCCTTAAACCTTCCTAACACGCACGCACACACGCGCGCACACACACACACATTTCCAAACCCTCAATCAATTTCCATGCTGTTGTAAAAATGGGGAACAGTCTGAGTGACAGGTTGACAACAGTGACCCAAACAGCCTGACAGCCCAGAGTAGGAGGATCACCTTGTGGACGCCAGCTGAACAGATCTCACAGTTTGGCAGTCAACTATCAGTGTGATGACTATGGCTGCTTGTGTGTGTGTGTGTGTGTTTATGTGTGATCTAATGGGATAAGTTATGTTATTGACCATTGTACAATGATTAACAAACATTAATTCTTTGTGGAAGAAAAAGTAAGTTGGCAACAAAAAAGACCATGCCTTGGTTTCACCAGCAACAGAAAGAGTGTAGTGAAGAAGTGGTTCATTATTCTTGATCACATTGTATTGAAATTGCCATTCAAAGCGTGTCATGGAAAAACAATCATACCATAAATAATATCATCATTGGTGTGTGTGTTGCTGTTTCATATATAATATATTTAATCCGATTGTTCTCAGCAACAACACAGCTGGATTGAGCGATACAGTGAACACGGCCACAGTGACCACATGAGGATAAAAACACATTTACTTCTTCTGATTATCGTTCATATTTCTCGAGTAATCAAGCCACACAGTAAGCTTTAGAGAAATCCACAGGCAAGGAAAGCGACCCACCTTTGAGAAGCCTCCTGTATTTCCCTTCCATCTGTAGGAGAATCATCCATTACAATCGCATCCGTGCTCTCTCCTATTATCGAGCAAGCATCCATCTCCTCCCCAAATTTGTCTTAAAAAGCAAACAAACTAAAAAAAATCCCAATGATCAATTTCCTGTCATTTCGGAATGGGTTTATAAAACGACTCGCATCTGCCCAGACTTAGTCCACGAGGAATAGAGGATGTGGGTTTATTTCTAAGGCTGCTACTACAGAGCAGCACAGGGCTGTTTGGGTTAATCTGCCCCGAGCCTCGCTGTGATTGGCGGAGATCGCTGATGACGCTAAAGACGCTGCCTGGTCGCTGTCCAACCGGCCGCGGTGCTGGAGGAGAAGTGACGGATACAAAGCATCGGCGCTTGGTAATTGGGTCGAATCTGGCCCGACTCTACAGCTGCTGTTAGTCGTTCATTATAAAGGTCTGTGGTTAGTTATGTAGCTTTTAATAAAAAATGACCTCCCGTTGATCATCATGAGGCAAACAACCACCAATACCCCCCCCCCCCCC
>OOFE01050721.1:3244-14987 GCA_900323365.1 Monocentris japonica | reverse complement strand
TACCAAAGGTTTAGGGGAAGTATGAGCTGACCCCCCCCCCGGACTGGAGATGGGCAGATACATTGAGGAGAGAAATCCTCCAACTCAAAAGACCCTCTGTCACCACTTAGTATCTGCTGGGCGGAAACCGTCTGAAACCCTGTATTGTATTACTCTTTAATGGATTTGTATGTGTAAAAACGGTCTAGGTGGGAGTACGATGAGAGTTACTGCGAGGCAGTGAAAAAGATGCCTCCTTATGACGCGGGGCCAAGGCTGCTGGACGTCATTGACACGGCCATATTTGATTACCTCATCGGGAACGCTGATCGCCATCACTATGAGAGTTTCCAGGACGACGGGGGTGCCAGCATGCTCATCCTCTTAGACAACGCCAAGAGGTGAGGAATATACTGTAGAATACGTGGCTGCACACACACTTGTGATTGGATTTTGGAATCCGGATCAGGACTCCAAACTACCTGTTTCACTGTTGCTCCAAAATGTGATCCAGCATTAAATAAATGATAAAGATAAGAAAGAATATCGAAACACGTAGACTATTCAGGGTTCCACCTTATATTTAAAGTGTTTCCTTTTGTAATAACTGATATGACACTGCGTTGTTTGTAGTGACTTCATTTTTTGTGTCTGTCCTTTTTAAGTGCTTACATATCTCCACTGAGATCCTTTTTTCCCCTGAGCCCCCACACTGCAGTACAGTCATTGTAGAAATGTTTTTCATGTAGTGAGGGCATACAGCCTTTATCCTTCCTTGAAGTGCTGCCCAGTGGAATATTTATGTGTATTTTTCATTTTAAGCATTTATCTAACGTTCTTATCCAGAGTAGCTTACAATGAATGGGCAGCATGGGGTTCATTGTCTTGCTCAAGGACACTGACACAACATAATGGCTGTTGTGGGGATTATGTATTGTTTTTTTGTATTTCTTTCTTGAATATATAGTGTTTGGGAATAAAACTCTGATTGCAGTTATCATAGGAGCTTCATCACATTCTAAAATCATTAGTTTTGTAATTTGCTTTTTTAAAGTTTTGGCACAAATTTGGAGACGCTGGCAGAGAGGGAACTGGCTTAAACATTTAGCAGGCAGCAGCAGGAACTCTGCTCTTAACTGGCATGGTGAGCACTTCCTAGATACCAGCTAGTATCTAAATATGCCATTATTTGTATTGAAAATGTTGAGGATTTGGAACTTTAAGCAAAATATGACTGCTTTCAGCTGCACAAAGTAGCTTCCATTGCACCACATGTCAATTTCCAAAAACAGTTTGAAAGCTTTTGTTCTAAACACCAGTTTATATGGTTGTATGGTTTTAGTTTTAAGCCCTGCCAGAGGAGCACACCAGAGAAATGGGAAAATACTATTATTTTACACACGAAAGCCATGAGTCAGAAAACTGAAACAGGAATTCACTCTCTCCCTTCTGGTCCAGTTGACTTTGCTGAGTTGAGTGTGTCCTAGAAACATTGTATTTGAAAGTGTGCCCCAGAACTAGAGTGTTAGTGCTTTGCTCCATAGTGCAGTGCCATGTGCCAGTAGAGTGTGGCTAATGCGTTTTGATGGCTTCTCTAAACTGCAGTGCAGACAGGCCTTCAGGTTCAGTTGCCTTAATTTAGTATTTTTATTTTTTTCCACAGCTTTGGGAACGCAGCTCTAGACGAGCGAAGTATCCTCGCACCACTCTATCAGTGCTGCATGTGAGTATTCAGACAGAAAATTCCTGGCAATACATATTCACTCAAACTCAAATCTCAAAAATGTCTGTTTTATTGTGGTGGGAAATATCGCTCTTTTTTTGCTTCTCGTCAGGGTGCGCGTATCTACGTGGAACAGGTTAAACCTGCTGAGAAGTGGAGCTCTGAGTGCAGCCATGCGTCAGGCTTTGGCGTTTGACCCCATCCACCCTATCCTGGCTGAGCCACACCTAGCAGCCCTGGACCGGCGTCTGTCTGGTGTCATAGCCACTGTCAAGCAGTGCATGGAGGCACAGGGCCCCGATAACACTCTTATAGAGGACCGGATGAACCTCCCCCATCCCTAAAACGGGAGAGGAGAAAAAATAGGAACAAGAACAGCCAGGACTTGATTTCCTGTGCCTCAAAAAGAGAGGAGGGAAATGGAAGGAGGAGGATAGAGCTAATGGACCATTTTGACAGGAGAAGCCCGAGACCTGAAGAAAGAAATGGTGAGTTGGTTAAAGGGTTGACAGGGTGGAAAAAACACTCGATGGTCACTATTCCGAGAAGACTGGGGGAGAAAGCAACTGTGGATCTACAAAAGGAAGTAACGGTTTCAAAGCATTTGAACTCTGTGGTCCTACAATTATACAAACTTCCTCTCAGGACTTGTTCACTAGGACAGTATCTGCTGTATATCTAAGAACCCCTACTTCTACTACTACTGGTTGTGTAGTGATAACACTCATGCCTTGTGCCAAAACATCCCTCACTGTCCGACTTTTCCTTAGGAGGGAACTAAGGCTGCAGGGCTTGGAGAGATATAGAGACGCTGAAGAGAGCAGGATGGCAAATGGGGCCGTGACTTTCCTCCAAGCCACCAACATCTTGTTGAAAGACACTGGACAGTGGTATGATAGATGTAGGACCAGACTGGAGCTTGAGCTGTGATTGGCTGTCTGGTTGACTGAGAACCAACTGAGACATTTGAGTCACTGCCAAGTCAGCCGGGATTGGCCTCGATTCCTGCTGAAGTCAGAGAGAATGATTTGGATTTCTAATTTGAGAATTGAAGAGTGCCATTTATTTTGCATTGGCATTTTTTTCATTGCTTGAATTAAAATTGTTGAATGGAAGAAAAGGACAAAATCACCCAACCTACCCAACCAGTGTGTACATATTCAACTAATGTGTTAAATAGAATTGATGAGACGTTTGAGAATTATAATATTAAATGAACTTAATTTAGTGTGCGCTTGTGTGTGTGTGTGTGTGTGTGTGTGTGTGCGTGTGCATGTAAAAGGGAGGGTGCCATACTGTACAGTAAGTGAGAATGCTACTGATATTACAGACGTTGTGAGAGGACGAGGAGGTCCGACGTATGGGTACATTTTCAGCATTAAAATATGATCTATTTAAACACGGTCCTCACGTCGTCGTCATTTCTCCATGTGGGCATGAACACATCACTTAAAAATATCAAGTGTTTTGAAATGACAGTTGCTTTTGGTATTCGTATAAATGCCCGTTTTCTCTGGTGTGGCCTTGTGTTTCCTCTGAGGGAAACCCGACACTAAACGGGTGCAGGCCTATCACCCTCCATCATTAAATGTCGACAGTCGAGCCCCGTGGTATGGTCATCCAGTGTTAGGTGGTGTGAAGACTGACAGCAGCAGTTTGATGACAAGAGTCTGAACCTGAGGAAAACTGAGCGTTGTATGTGGAAATTCTAGCTAGACATCCTGAATTTCTTTTCACGTCAAGAGTATTTTAGAAGTGTGCATCCTTTTGCAGTAGGTATGCATTTTCCACCTCATTCACATTTCGCTCACACACACTTTGTAAAAGGATGTGTGTGGGTTGCTGGTTGATCATTACCCTGATATGTTGTTAAGTTTGTCCACTGAGCTCAAACGTGGAATTTCCTCATCTTTCTGTTCTTGATGTCAGTCGGGTTGAATTGAAATACCTAAGTTTTGCTTAATCACAATATTCTCTCTTCACATTCATCTGAACCTGGCAACCCAGCATTCCTTGCTGCGTGGCCTGTGATCAGACATAATATGGTGTATTACAGGCTTCTGCCCATGGAATTCCCCCATTTGAACATGTGCTTCTGTTACAGATCATCTCTTACCACAAGAGGTCATCCTTATCACTTGACATTCATCTCACACTTGATAAACCTGGCAGGGTGGTGATTTTGCTTTTGATAGGTGTTAGCGCTCGTGTTGTGTTGTGTTGTGTTGTGTTTTTAACACCCACAGAGTGGAAACTTTAAAGTGAAACCTTCTGGCATTTCCCCTTTTCCCACATGCAGACATCAGTTCTCCTTTGAACTGCCTGATTGTCTTGCTGGATCTGACAGCTTTGTGGTTTCTCACATTTCACCCCGTGAAATGGAGAACCTGTTTCATTTAGTCTCAACAGGTACTTTAGTTGGGACATGTACCAAAACATTGAAACTAGTACCTCAACCATGGCTTGGATATGCCTGAACATGTCACAATTACACTTCAAGTTTTCCACGCTGAGCTTAAGAAAGCAGTGCAGCATCACAGAGCTTTCGGTGTCTACACGGTGTGATGACACCCAGTCCATCAGAACCAAGTAACTGTTGTCTCTAACTTGCCCATATGCCACAGAGCATTCAGCCTTGATCAATTAGGACAGACAGGACAGTCTGGCCTTGCAAGCAGGCCTTTATTACAAGTGCCTAACCTCTCTGTGTCCTTTGAGCCCAGTGTTTCTTGATCCTTATGAGTCCTCAAATTCTGCTTCCTTGGGATTTAGCTATAGGGAATAGAGATATCCTGCTGTGGTTCAATTTGGAAAAGATCTGCAAACTAGTTGAGAGAAACGGTGAGACAGGAGGATGTCATGCTAAAGAAGGGGTTTACTAACTAATTTGGTCCATGTTGTTGGTTCTTATGTCAGCAAACAGAACTACAGTAATCCTATCATCAATTCCAAGAGGACACCGTACAAATCACAGCAAAACTATATTTTATAGGAATATTAGTGAGACCATAGGAAATGAAAATGCCATACAGTACATCAACTCACTATTGAATACTATAGGCCTAAGTCCTTATAGGAATATTCTAGTAATACCATAGGAGATAAAATACCACAAAGTGCTGTACGGTCACTATAAATGCACTATTAAGTACCACTGACACGCTATGAGTCCTTTAGGAATATTATAGTGATACCATAGAGATTAACAAGTGCTAAAAAGAACATTAAGATCACTTTAAACTCTATTGATTACCACTGACAGAATAAGTGACTATTTATACACGTCACCACTTGACCGTAAGTCCTAGCAACTCCTACATTTCAAAGTACCAACGGGAATACACATAGTTTAAAAAAAACCCTACTCGCAAATTTTATTTCACAGCACACTTTTGATTGAAGTTATGATGTTAAGTCTCGCACGCTATCTCGTGACTGCCGAGACGTGCGTATTCTCGGTCATGCTCGTCTCTCCAGGGGTCCCTGACTCTCCTGATGACGTGGTGCTGGGAATGTGTCCCCGTGACACAGCCCACTGTTCCACCAGGTAGAATCAACACATGCACGCGCGTTTGTATTGCCATACTTGTGAGGGCCTCTTTTGACTACAGTCATTCCCTATCCATTAATCCTAACTTTGAAGGAAAAAGCCACGATCATCAATTTGTGATTTAGTGTTGTAATTTACTTTTTCCTTCAACTGAACTTGTGGATTTAGTTTTACTGGTGGATTTGTTTTTACCTGAACTTGTATTTTAATGTTTTAATTAACACATGCCAAGATTTCTCAAAAAGGTATGAATTAAATATTTTCTATGACTTATATTTGTCTTATGGATTTTACAGGTCGGCATTACATGATGTTGACATGTCTGGGCTATAGGAATATTACAGCGGTTTGTCGTTAGAGTATAAAGAGTATATCTAAATAAAGCCAACCTATACAGCTGACTAGGCACAAGTCTCACTTTCCCGGTTTGATGGTTTCACTCCTAGTAGCCTCTCTCCTGTTGCTCTCACGCGCACGCACACACACACTCATTCACTCTCTCTCTCTCTCTCTCTCTCTCGCATATGCACGCGCTCCCGCACCCACGCGCAAAAACAGTGTCAATCATTGGGGGTTTTCTTTCCAGTCACAGCCCCTCCTCTGTGTTGCCCACAACTGGGTGTTAAAACCGTCCGTGGTCCTGAACGGCGCTCAGAGCGCTGATGGAGAGGGCGATGGATGGAGAGGGTGACCCCATGACGCACCGGGAGAGGCGCGGATGGAGGCTCGCGGCCGTCGTTACCGTGCAGAGCGTGCTGGTTGCTGCGTGTCTGGCTGTCACTATCCACATGTATTGGAGAGAACAGCAACGGGTGAGTGTGCTGGTATCTGGTAACCATGTAGTGGGTTTATTTGAGACAGAGGCAGTGATTTAATGGTGGGGAGACTGTGACCTGCAACTGGTGACCATCACAAAAACCATCTTCATAGCTTACTTTACTTTGATACTACTAAGATGTAGCTTTACTTTTGTAGTTTTATGTCTGCTGAACAAGATGTGCGCACTGATTTTAAGTGGCTTTACTCTCCACTACTTGCTCTTGGGTCAGTGTGGATTTAGTCATGTTCCAAAATAAGATGCACATTCCTTCAAAAATACATGCAAGTTGCTTTTGTTTACATGTGTATGAACTAAAACTCACCATTAAAGTTATTGGGTGTCTTAACTTTTGCTTATAAAAACAAAACAAAACAGAATTTTAGTGGCTGTAATCATCTGCTTTGTTTTTTTTAATATTGAGCACTGAACATCAGGCCCAATATTTTTTTCTCAAATGATCAAATCATCTCAACATTAAACAGTCTGACATTTACAGTTTGATTCAACTACTGTCTGCTGGGGTCAGCTTCAGAGTTATCAAGTATATTAAATGAAAACATTCACAGTGGGGCTGTCAGCATATCACAGACTTTGTTTCGTTCATACTGTTTGAAGTGACTTATTGTAGGATGACTGGATGCTCCACTCACTTTAAAAAAAAAAAATTCAGACAGTTGGAAAGTAGAGAGGGAAATACAGTTCAGGCAGGATTCAATCAAAGGCCAGCAGGGAAACACACAGCTCCAGAGGCAGCAGACTTAACCACTTTACTATCCCGGCACAGAAATCTTTTTAAAATTAGCCTACAACAAAGAAAACCCCACATTGCATCATTTAGTTTTGAAATTGAAGTGCCATCCCTCTATAATGTCACTGACACAAAGAGCTATAATAATAGCAGTCTGCTATAGCGATGATTTTGATCACTAACATGTTTGTGCTTTCTACATTTGGGCTGTGGTGTTTATCATCACAGTGCCTCTCTCACTATGACTGTTAATCACCCTGCTGTGGAGACTTTTCCTAGCTTCTGTAAGTCGGCCCATTTTCACACCACAACCCTGTATAACTACCAATAAACCAGAAGGCTTTGCTTCAAACCTCTTTGTTGCCAGAGTCAAACATCAAAGGACCACCAAGCACTGCTGAGTGACCTTTTCAAAAGACTCACATCGAGTGATATTTTCAGCCAACCCCTGTGTCACAGTCATAATCATAGTGAAGGCATACTAATAACAGGAGAGCAGGAAGTTCAATAAAAAAAACATATTCCCCTCTAAAGGTGCCTTGTGTTTTCGTCTAGCAGGACTCCGACAGGCTTGAGGATAGAGATATCTACATAGAGTTTGAAACCATTGCAGGTGAGTCATTGAAGAAAGATCCTTTGAGAAGATTATTTTTGTCTTTTCCATCCCTACTCAGACTACCCTATAATAATACAATGAGATTTGTGATATTTACAACAGCATTTCCCTCTCTGGGGTATCTCATTGCCTAAATAATATGTTTAATTACCAGCCAAACAAATGTTTTTCAATCTTTTTTTCATTCTTTCCCACTCCATTTTCTCCCACATTTCTCTCTCTCCCCGTCTCTCTCTTTCTCCATCCCTCCCTCCAGACATCATATACAATGAGACACTCAAGTTTAATGGTTATAGAAACAATAAGGTGGGTCTGGCAAGCAACAGCAAAAGCAAGATCTACATCAACTGCACTGGACCATACCTCCTGCATATGGAGGTGTGCTGTAAGGGCCTGGACGAACAGGAGGGCAAAGGGATGCTGGAGCTGCAGGTGGTTGGGAGGGAAACTCCCCTCAGCAACTTTACCCTGCATGGTAAAGATGACGTCTGCAGGGTGCTCCACAGCACAGTCTACCTCAGGAGGAAGGAGGAGGCTATTCTGTACTTCTCCTCTCCAGGTCACCTCAAGATTAAGAATATCACTCTGGGCCTCAACTACCTGAGGGGGCAGTATTGTTCCTTCTGAAGGGATCACTTAAGAGTCACTGTGTTGGTGATAGGCCAGAGCTGACTGGAGTGAAGAGGGAACTCCACCTGCAGGTCCACAGGAACCACAGAACAGCACACTCATGGTTCCACCTGCCTATTTGAAAATGGACACATGAAGCAGGTCTCACACTGAAGGTGCAAGTCTTTTTGACTGAATTTTGTTTTTTTGTGTCTATATATATATGTGTGTGTGTGTGTGTGTGTTTCACCAGGACAGCACTGAGTGATCTAGTACCTAATGAATGTATTTGTCATCAACACACGTATTCTCCATCCTCCCGTAACCCTCCATGCTGAGTCAAATAGCATTTGACTCAGCGTTTGTCTTAATTACCTTGGAGTACCAGATGGGCAGAGTTTACCACATAGGGCAACACACAGTGAAGTATTGGTAGTCAATTTACTGAACCTTTCTATGGCTGATATTATCTGAACTGGCCTGATAAGGTAAACCTGATCCATCTGGTTCTCCAGGCAGGTTAAACAAAGAATTATAAGCAAATAGTTTCCGAGGTGTGACACACTGAGAAGGAGGAGCTCAGGTTTGGAGATGAAGGAGAGGAGGTTTACCTTTCTGATTGTATCTTGGTTGATCTGTGCTGTGTAAATCTTTTATTGTGTCTGTTTGGTGTATGCTAGACTGCTTTCTAAATCATGCATCGTAGAGAGGAATGGCCAAGTCTTGCTCACTCCCTACACAGCAATTTTCTCTGGATTTTTTATAGTGACAATTATTTGAAGGAGTGTTGATCGGAGAGTTGTTTGTTCACTCATATAGCCTATGTGGCTCTGGGGGGTCAAAAGTGTTAAATTATCTGATTGGTGTGGGCTTATTTAAACACCGGCAGAGTGTTGATTTTTACACTGGGTTAAATTAACACTGACAATTGTGCTGTGTGTGTGGTTCTTTGTACATACTGTAGAAGTGATGCTATGGCGTTTTCAATGAAAACCTGTGGTGTAATGTAGGTAAAGTAATACTTTTTGAAGTATGCTGTAATGCAATTTGTTATGCAATCTTGTGTCATATTATGAGGAAATTCTTTAAGAGGTGCTATATTGTACTTTAGTCCAGCTATAAAATAAATAGGTTTACCACCACATCAATGCAATCCAAAAATATCATGTTCAATGGAATTATCCTTTTGAAGTCATAAGTGATGTTATATGTAATACATATCTAATACATATAAAGCAATAGTGTTCAAAGTGAAACATCTCTTGCATTTGTATATTTTGAATACTCTATAATGAATGGAATGATGTAATGGTTTCATTTGCCAAAAGGAGAGAAACCTGTCCTCTAGTCTTCATTTTATTTTCTCATTTATCTGAACAATCCGTAGCCACCAGGCCAGTGACATATGCGATAAGGAGAAACAACATATTGTTGAGGTCGGAGGTTGCATCACAGTTTCATATGAGACTGAAATGTGATATGATACCTAATGTGCAAAACAAATTGCTACACATGAAAGTGGGCTGTGCTGCAGTTTATTATGAGGGGAATATGCAACATAGCTACCTCTCTTCACTCTCGGCACCGATTCCGCATTGAAATAAACTTCAATAAAATTACTTTCAATCTTTCCATAAGCGTCTCTCCTTTGTATTCTCCGTCTGGGTGCTCAGCCAGTGGTTTCATCATCACTACACACATTGCATGTTGCTCAATCAAAAGTGAAAGTGGAGCGAAAATGAAACCTACACTGCTACACTGCAGCATCAGGCAGCAGGGTGTGTGCAACAACAAGAGGCTTTACCTTGAGTGGTGAAGATCTTAACACAGCTGTTTCACCACACACCTCTGGGTGTATTTATGGGGGACAGAGGAAGAAATCAGTGTTTAAAGATATCATAATTTCAATTGGTTGGTAGGCTGGTAGGCTCTTTTCATATCTTTTAATAACCCTGAGCTTTCACTTTCAAATTTTTTCATTGGTGGTTGTTGAGATTTTCATATTTTTTCAGATGCTTGATTTATATTTTATATTTGATACCTATTGTAAATAGTGTGCTTTGTTTTTTACTGTAAATATTGTTTTTGCTACTGTTGTTTTTTGCACAATCCCGTGAGCATTGCCACTTTTCATTTCACTGCACATCCTGTATGCCTATGTGACAAATAAAGTTCTTGACTTGACTTGACTTGAAATAAGAATATAGAAAATGGGGAGTATTAAACTTAACACAACTGACAAGTATGACACTAGAACGTGTTATGTATAAATACATAAGTGAGAAGAATGAAAAGACGTGGATAACAGCATTGAAATGGTGTGCAAAATAACAGAAGTTATACAGAAAAGAATATGAGAATATACAAAAAAATATGAAGTATGTGCAGTATGAGGTAGGCTAGGTTATGAAAATATCCGTGTGCGTGCAATATATAAAAATGAGAGGAAAAATGAGAGTAGCTACATGTAGTCATCTGTTCCACTTCTATGACTGTATGTGTGTGTGTGCACTACCTAGTTAATGAAGGATCTCCCTCATCCCAAAACCACCCCACCCTCTCCCTCTCTCTCTCTCGCTCTCTCTCTCGCTCTGTGCTCCATACATCGGAGGCAGTCAGCTGCAGCAGCGGCAGAAAGCCGCACGGATCCCGGTCTGCAGCCCGGCGACCAGCCGCCGTCCTCCGAGGGGGGAACCACTCGACACCAGCCTGACCATCACTGGACCGCCTCCACACAAAGACACACTTACATTCCCGACGGAGACTTTGTTTTCCCCCCACAGGTAAGGTTTTATTTTGGACAAGTTTTCTCCACTCTGGTGCTATCTCCATGTGCCTCTATAGAGGAGCTTAGCGAAGAGCCAATTAAGCTGGCCGTCCGTGAGCCTGGGCGTCAGTGGAGCATGGAAGCCTAAGTGAGTCCAGATCTTGTAGTTTTCATCATTATAATGGAGAGCGAAAGATACAGCAGAAATTGCTAGAAATGTATTTGGAAGCCATATCTTAAAATAAACAGTAATAGTCAGTCATAGTCTATTTGTAATCAGTTATTGCTCCACTTTATCCCCACAAATGTATTAGGCATGAGTTGGTTCACAAGTTTCGGTGGCAAATGGTATTCGATTCCCCTGTCGGCGAGTTGTCAAAACATTGAGAATCAGTAGAATAAAAAAAAAACATGGACAGAAGCGAGGTGGTGACACCTCACCTATCTGCCGGAGGGAGGCTGGAGACTTTGACTGTGGCATTACTTTGAATGACTGCCGAACGACTGATTACGTTTTTTTTTCTCACCAATATGCGTGAGTGGTGCGTCTTTGTCTCATCACCTGGGTGTACGGTGTGTCTTTTATCCCACGATGATGGCTGCATGATGTTTCAGTCTTATGCTGCTGTTTCTATGCCCTTGGTACTTGCTGTCATGTCCAAGACACATTGGACATTGGATTCCCTGCGGGGACAATCAAGTTTATCTTATCTGGATTCATTGCTGGATTCATTATTATTAGTAAACACCCGTGGTTACTCATTTTTCACATCCATAAAACAGTAGTATACAGCATGTGCGCCTTCACGCACCTGGACCTTTCGCACCGCCGCGTAGCCGTAAAAAGTTTGAATGAAATGACGCTTCTTTAACTGCTCTCTGTATTGACACTGACACCCCCACCCTGTTTATGTATCTGTTTCACTGCTCC
>OOFE01050720.1:15941-31516 GCA_900323365.1 Monocentris japonica | reverse complement strand
CTGAAAGAGGCCACTGCCATCAGGGAATACCGTTGCCATGAAGAGGTGTACTTGGTCTGCAACAATGTTTAGGTAGGTGGTACGTGTCAAAGTAACATCCACATGAATGCCAGGACCCAAGGTTTCCCAGCAGAATATTGCCCAGAGCATCACACTGCCTCCACCTGCTTGCCTTCTTCCCATAGTGCATCCTGGTGCCATCTCTTCCCCAGGTAAACGACGCACACGCACCCAGCCATCCACATGATGTAAAAGAAAATGTGATTCATCAGACCAGGCCACCTTCTTCCATTGCTCCATGGTCCAGTTTGTAGGCGCTTTCGGCGGTGGACAGGGGTCAGCATGGGCACTCTGACTGGTCTGCGGCTACGCAGCCCCATACGCAGCAGTGTATGGGGCCGTGGTGTGTTCTGACACCTTTCTATTCGATTTATGATCAAAAGAAACATAATCACAAAGCAGTGTTCATATAACTTGTAACCTCATTTGAAGCAGTCATTTAACCAATAGGATGACTGAAATGATACATCTATGCAACACTGACTTGTGATTGAGTATTAATATCAACTAAAATATAATTTCTTAAAGTTACTAAGTGAAATAAAACAAACTAGCTAACATCGGCTAGCTCCTGATAACTAACATTAACTTTAAAGTAACTCTATGGCTTAACTTGCTTGGCCAGAGGTTCATCCATCTCCAACCTTAAAATTTCATTCGTAATTGATTTTACAGTGCAGTAAGGCCTTTTTCCCCGATAGACCTCCTATAGGGAAAAAGGCCTTACTGCACCATTACCTACTGGTCGGCTGTGGTACTGCAACTTTGTTACCAGAATGATGTTGGCACTGGCATCGAAGGTAAGCCAACATACTGTGTGCAGAATGCTGTTACCAGAATCCTGACCAAAACAAGAAAATTCGACCACCACAATGCCCATCCTGTCCTCACTACTCTGGCTCCCAATTCATGCCAGCTGTGAAGGTGCTTCTACTGACATAAAATATTACTAGGGCTTAGTCTTATTACATGGCTCAGATTCCTGCTGATGGGCATTTAGTTTACATGTCCTGTAGTCCCGGTCTATATCCGAGCTGCTGTTGATGCCCCACTCAGGTATCCTTATTGTCACCTAGGCGATATCAGAAACGCGGCGAGGCTGGAGAGTAGCTACCACTAAGGCAGAAGCAACAATCTGGCGATGAGCGGGAGGAAAGCTGGGGTTGATATGCAGGAGAGTTGATGAGTTGATGGAAACCAGGTGTGTAGACTGAGGAGCTGATGAGCCGGTAACAGGGAGGAGCGTAGGACCCAGGGAGGCGGCAGGACAGGAACACCCATACACGCCCACACACACAGAGAGAGACAAAACCGGGGGCAAGGAACACAGGAGGAATAGGAAACACCGGGAACACAAGGGGAGACAGGGGCACAGCCATCGCAATGGCCAATGAGGCTGACCCTCAGGGAGGGTCTAAGGTTGGGGGGTGTCATGTGTCGTCGTTTGTTGTTTTCATAATGTGGCCATTGTGAAGCCCTTTGAGACTGTAACTGTGATTAAGGGCTATACAAATAAACTTGACTTGACTTTTGTTTGTTTTTTTCTTTTCTTGTAGTTTGTAATAACACTGTAACACTTTGAAGAATTCAGATCAGCTCATTATCGTAGCAGTATACTACAGACGATGCTGTGAACAGTACAACGGGACAATGGTAGTACAATGGCCGTATTCCAATGAATTAACCAGTGTATTGAGGAAGTACTTATTAGTATTATTATTAGTATTATTATTGTGTTCCTACAATATTTTTCCATACGTTAACACACAGATTAATATACTGGAATAAAGCCGTTGTAAAGTTTTGGATCACACTACTCTTGGGTTATGGTGGGTTCACTAAGTGCCCATGTGAATGTTTGACCACAGTAACATTATCCGGCCTCTAGGTAATTTGGGGTATTCCACTATGGCCTCTTCAGCTCAGCTGTGACCATGCAGTTTGGGAAGAGTCCAGGTTCTGTAAGCGATATCATAAGAGCTTCACGCTAGCTTATTGCCTTAGCTCTCAGACTCAAGGGGGAAGAGATCAGCTTTGCTCACATTTGCTCCACTCCGCTCACATTTACTCCACTGTTGCTCTGGCTGTCATGTTTTTCACATTTACTCCCACATAGATCACCCTGAGGTTCAGTTTTAGTCCAGTTTAAGCGTTGGCGTCCTGTTGCTGAGGTCACATTGTCATTGATTGCCTTTGAGTTTGTTCTCACCTCACCTGATCGGGCCTGCATTTTCCCCTAGAGGTGTTATCCTGCCTGTGGGACTTCAGCTCTTGCTCTGTCACAGCTCTGGTCAAACATTATGATGGTAATTTAAGTATTGTATTAAAATCCCTCTTGTTTTTGTAGTTGGAGTAGAGTAAGAGGGGGCGTTGATCTACTAGAGTATAATCAAAGCCAGACATTGTGAAATAGTGTGATTTGTCCATTGAGCAGAAAATGAATAAACCATCCCTATAGCACCTACTGTGGGTCAAAGTTGATCCAACTTGAATGATGAGGGGTTTGCAAAGTCTTAGAAATATATGACAGCTGAGAATGCTATGTTATGTGCAGAATCACCTGGGAATCAAGCAAAGCATAATACATGGTATTTTGGAGGAGTGGAGGAGTGGAGGAGTGAAAGTAGTTTCATACTTAGCGAGCCAAAACAGTAGAAAATTCATCATATGCCTCTCTTGTGGCACCTCATTGTTAATCACATCCTTTCAGGTCTGGGCTGGAAAACAGGGCCCGTTGTACAAGAATGTTTTAATATTGCAGGAATGCCAACTCTGACACAAAAACAATGCTAAAAGTTGGAGGTGGCACATGATTCGAATGAGTTATGAGTAGTAGAAAGCAACATTGTAGGAGGTATATGCCCCAGTCTGTTTTCGCCATTAGTCAGTTTAATACGAACCCTTTTCATGTATACCTTATCTCAGGAAATATCAGTGAAGCATGATTATCAAAGATTAGACCAGGCCAGAGAGGCATACTACTAGAGAGACATCAACTAATGGTGGTCAAACATGGGCTGGCTTCTAATCAGTGTGGAATGGCAAGTCAGGTCACCGCACAGCTGGGTTCTCACAATGTCTAGCTCAGAGAAAGGAACAACTGAACTGGGCTGTTGGCAAAACATGACCAGTGAATTTGTGCTAATCACACACAGTGTAATACAGATTTCAGGAGCAGCATTGCTGATACACCAATTTACACCCCTTTTACACATAAATCCCGGGGGTTTACATGGGTTATTGAACACGGGTCATTCCCGCGTTGGACCCATTCAGACCAAACTACTGTACCGGGTTTTTCCCAGTTCATCGACCATTCAGACCAGACTGCACGAGACCCATGTAACCATATGTACAGCTGTATACGTGACTGCTGTGCAGGGCCGAACAAGTAACTGTGTGATATTGTCGTAGATAATTGAATCTTTTACTGTCCCAGTAATTTGTCGCTTTATTTCTTCTTCCCCACAAATGGACAGAAGCTCTCTGAATCTTTCAGAATCATAATCTTAAATGTGTCTTAAAACAACACAGGACAGCATTGGAAAAACACACAAATCCCTTCCCTGGATAAATACAATCTAAAATATGTTTTGACATTATTTTATATGAGATGTATTGGAATTATTTTAAATGTATATAAAATGTATACATACAGTACATAGGTCAATGGTTATTTGTATTTGAAATGGCTTCAATTACATGCATGCACAATTATTGGAAAAATGTATATGTTTTATAAGAGCAAATATGATTTTTTTTTCTATTGCTATATATTTTCATTCATTATGAAAGACGCATTAGTGCAGATAAAATGTAATGCTTTTCTTCACCTCTCTCCTTCTCCTTCCCATGGTGGCTTCAGTTCAGCTCTCTCCTCTGCTTGCTTGTAGACTATTTGACATCTTGCAGAACTGACACTATTTTAGCCCCTTTCACAAGGGTGTGCTGACCACAGCCTGCCTTTGTAGTTTGTATACTAAATGCGCGGCAGAGAGGGATCCCTTTTGGGCCTGCGGTTTCCTGAAACGAGCCATCTGCAACTGCTCCATTCTCAACATGGCCTGAGGAAGAAAGAGAGGCACAAATAAAGTGGAGTCATATACTGTATATTCCTCAACAAAGAATTCATTCATTTTATCATCCTGATCTGGAGACTATTACTTCAACTCAAAACATTTTCATGGTTTCCATTCATCACATTGAACATCTCATTTTAATGTTTAAAAACATTTAGCTTTTCTTTCCCTCAAAATCATAGGTCAAATTTTTTGAAAAAGCTGAGACAAGTTGATGATTGCAAAAAAAACATTTCAATCATTAATTGTCCCAGGTTTCACTTTTGCATTTTCCTCTTGTTTCCTCTTTCCTCCATCCAATAAACCTCATGACCCAGCTGCAGTATCTACATGATGTGAGGTCATGTTAACTGATTGTGTTGGTGGGGGGACAAGCTGAGATGCAGCAGTGATCTCAACGGAAGTTTCAGCAGCTGATAAAAGAATGGAGATGAAAAAAAAATGCTCTGCCTCTTTTTAGGAACCGCTATCAGAAGTTTCAGTAGCTCCCTTCAGGGACTCAGATGAGCTGCAGGACAATGGCCAATGAGGCTGTTCCTAATCTTCCCTTCAGATACCGAGTGAACGCCGGGAAGTTTCAGCTTGCAGATGAGAAGGGAACAGGAAAGAATGAAAGTGGGAGGAAGAGAGACAGTAGAGGAGAGATAGATGGGGGAAAAAACATCGGAAATCCTATCTGGCCGGACATACGCCATTTTTCTCCAGTGTTTTCAAGTGCAATAGCAATCAATTAAAAATGGTTACGTGTGACTTCCAAATCAAAAGCAATCTGATCACATTATGATCCATTTTTTATGGAGACCTGTTGCTTGATTCCAGATATGCTTGATTCCATTTGATTCTCACGAAAAGGAGCAGGGACTGGAAAACAGCTAAAACCACGGCCAATGACAAGCAACGTGTCCAAATGCTAGCATAACTCAATTCCAAGTAAAAGGATAGTTACCTCTCCAGAACAATGAGGAGGAGTGAACACAACAGCACATCTGGAAATGTTTCATTTACTCATGCCTGGAAAGATGGAGAGCAGATATATTCATCACCAAGCGCTAAATGCAAAGGTTGGCCAATATCAGTGCATGCAGTTGAGAAAGTTGCATGCACACTGTAGGAGTTTAGGTTTCCATCCAGCTGGGCCCTGGAGCAGTGAGACTAGCATATTTACCAACCATGCAATTTATGTGTTGGCTTAACTATGACCCCGACTCCCATTATATGTAATGTATGACCATAACCTTAGAGAGACCTCTTCCCCCCAACAAACACTGAGACAAATACTTGGCAAAGCATCAGAGAAGGTACAAGTATATGAATCTGAGGTGATGGATTGCATTTTCATGTATGCTAAACAAGAGCACCGTACATAATGGTATAGAATTGAATCAAGGGTTTAGACAAATGTACAAGGACGTTTTTTAAGCTGATTCCAAATCTGCATCAGTGGTGAAACTAGAACAATGGTTTCTAACAAACCCATTAAGGTGTAGATTGATTCCCTACCCTTGGTTTTCATTTGAGCCCAGGGGCATTGAACGAGTTCATTTGAGCTCAAGCTAAATGTGAACCAGTTATATGATAATGATCATACATACGAGCCCTTAGCTGCCCTGGTCCACATGTAGAACAGGTAATTATCTGTTAAAACAAATATATTCCATTCATAAAAGCCCAGCCGTTCTAACAGCCAAGACAAAGAATGCAGCTACGAACTGAGAATCCAAAAGCTAGCAAAAAACAAGAACTTAACAATGTGCTCAAAACAAAGGACAGCCTTCAGGGTGATTTTACAAATATCAACATGTCTGCAGACCTTTCACCACAGTTTATGCATTTTAGGAAACAATCACAATTATTTCAATTGTCCTTCGAACTGAACAATTCCATTATTTATCCATTAAAAAAAACTGTAGCATAGAACCTGGATCTACAGACTGTTCCAAAATTACACACCCTGTCATTTTGTTATTCTTAGGGCTCAAATTGGAATTATTTTAAAACCACAGGAAAACAATCCAAGCTCGTGAAAAGACTGCACACCATAGAACTACATTTTAATGCCACAGTTTTCCAAAATTCCTTAAGCATTGTTGAAATCAGGATGTTTCTATAAAGCAGCATATAATTATATCATATTAAAATAGCAGAAGCATAAACATGGTTCTGCAGTCGGCTCAAGTTGTACCATATTTTGTTATTTCTGTTTTGCTTGCCAAGCCAGGGGGATCTGAAAGAGGCACTGCAGTTCTGCATCAACCTCAATGTGGACTCTAGCTTCAATGATTGGTCTTTCGATAGGACTCAATTCACATCTGCTCAATTATGAAGACCTTGTGAAATACAGTTGACTCGATCAACAATACTGTATTAGCTACAATTTGAAGTCGAATAGGAAACAATGAAATGTGACCATATCCGTAGGTCCAAGTTGCCACATTAAGACTTCCAAATGAAGAACAGATGAACCTAATTTCATCATTTCCATCTCATTAGCTTGAAGCTTTTAATGATTCCTTGAGTTTTCTTATCAGATAAGGCAACCACTAAGTGCCCTGTGGGGTTATGGGCAGTTATGAGCCATCCCACCGCTCCCCCAAAGAATACCCAGTTTGCCTTGCTTCCCTCAGACATGAAGGCATCCAAAGCCAGTGAGAGTCAGTTAGATCTCTCTACTGACACGATTACAGATGCGTTAAGAATCTATCGTTGTTAGGTCGATATTCTTTGTTTCTGAAGGAGAGAGGTTCATCCTGACGTTTTTATTTTCTTCTCTCCATGTGCAAAAAAAAGCAGTCGTCTCCTAATTTGTTCAGACTATCTGGTTGAGTTTGGCGAGGGGAAGTCAGTGCAGAGCTGAGTGTTGCCACAGATAATGGTTTAATTGCTGTTTTCAGATATTCATTTAGGGTTCTTCCATAGGTTTGTTTTCCCACATGACTAATGGAGTCGCTCTGGGAAAGCTCTCCATGTGCTCCAAATGAAACCATGGATTCATCGAACAGCCATATGTTTTCATTCTGTCACTGCTGGAATCATTTCACTGTGGTGATACACAGATTATCAGACAGAACCCAGGATTGTATAACTCATATTTTTATGGTAATGCCTTTAAGAATGCTTTTTTTTTCTGTGATCATTTTACTGCCAATATTGTAGCCTGTAACAATGTTGGTTTTAAAATAATTTTCTTTTGTGAGCAGCAGTTTCAAGCTGAAATCCAATATTGCAAGGGTTAGAAAACCTATTGTGTTTAAATAGAGAAAGGGACAAATGAATGATGCAATATGAAACCAAACAGTTATATTTGCGTTAGTGTGTGCTGTAATGTGATCAGCAAAGCAGACAAAGCATTTTCCATACAGGCTCTGTGTGGGGCTGCCGATACTGACATCAGTCTCCCTTTCATTCTCGATCTGGTTGTAATAAAACTGCTGAAATCAACTCAGTAGTGCACTCTGAACCTGTAGCATCTGTTTTAGATGCTTTATATTTACAGTTTTATTGGTGGAATGGAAGGGTTTCCTGGATGATGTTAACAATATTTGGCATATATTGTTCTTTTATCATTTTACTATGAAATAAACAGCAAAACTAGCAGAGTAAAAGATAAAGAGAGAAAACTTTTATTGTTTATCCTTTGCAGCTGAAATGTATGATTATTTGTGCAAATAAATACACTAAACTAAACAAATGTATTATGAAGAGCTATGATGTATTAGGAGCTCCACTGAACTGGTTGATTAAGAGAATGGCAATGGTTTGAGACCAAACACAGCTGTACAGGGATTTATAAAGTGAGCTTTAGTTGAGTCTCCTTTTTAAATTAAACACAAGGCCAATGCATTAAGTATAATTTCATTTCAGTCATGTACTGTCTTTTTCTTCCTTCTCTAGTGTCACTCCATCATGCTGGCTCCTGTCAGAGTGAGCCTTTAGCAAGAGAACCATTTACAGTGCATTTAACTAGTGTTTATAGGAGAGTTTGCTTGACCCTGATATGGGTGGGATGTGGTAGCCCAGGGGAGAAGGGGACTGGCACCCTCCCATCCTGCCCGCTGACCATCCTGCCCGCTGAATGGAAATCAAATGGGAGATTACATCTTCAAGCACCAAGTATTATATTACTATGCAACCAGGACTTAAGGCCACATGAACTGTGCTGTATAGCCGCCATATCCTTTCACAGGAGTCGTCACCCACTGTTCCCCATTCCTCCCCATTCCTCCCCCACCCCTTTGCCTTCTGGCAGAAGTGACGGCACTGCCGGTGAACAAATCGTTTCCAGCTCAGGTCACATAGGGGATGTTTAATCTGAGGGAAGTCCAGATGTGCGCCGCAAGAAACCACAAGGAAACGGCGCCACTTTTGTTTATGATTATTGTGATTTTCTTGGGAGGATCTCTGAGATGCTGAATCTCTTTTTCTCTTTGAGCAGAGGAAGAGTGGTACGCAAGCTTCATACACCATGACAAGGACTTGGAAGTGATGCATTGGAGAAAATAAAAATAACAAGCCCTATCCATTTCACCTTTGAGGCTTATCAGTTCATTATGAACTGTGCCATCACATTGCTTAGGCCAAAGGCAGTCGGTAAGGATGCACAGAACAAGTTGTAAGACGGGCATGGGCAATTGAACAGAAAAGAAACAATGCAAACCACATGACAGGACAATCCTACCAGAGGGTGACACACCATTTTGCCACTGAGCTTGGTCAATGAGTTAACCAATGGAACCCTTGAATAAACTGGGAGACTCATGTGGTCTCATTATGTCTGGATGCCCTTGATTTTGGCTTGAAATATACTGCAGTACTTTCACAGGGGGCTCCTAAAAATAAATATTTTGTGTGGAAAACACAAAAATAACCCACCCTCCTTTCTGTTGACATGGCTAAGAAAGGCACAGTTTGACTTGAGTCAGTGTCTTTAACTCACTAGCATGATAATCTCTGAATTTTATGTGTTATCAGACCCAGGGAGATAGTGTGTGTGTGTGTGTGTGTGTCTGGTGGGGGGGGCAGGACTTGCTGACAACTATATTGATGTTCCAGCGCCAGTGTTCCAGCACACACATACAGATGCACATGCACACATACACACACACACACACACACACACACACACACACTCACACACACTCACACATACAGGTGGCGTGAAAAGAGAGTAGGATTTCATTGAAGTCATACATCAAGGCAAGTCCGGTATTACAGCTTAATCTTTTGGCAAGCTCTTCACAGTGAGAGACTTTGATTACTGATTACTAACGTCTTTGTGATGTCACTATACTGATTCTATTACAAGTGCAGACACAGACAGGCGATACATCCTTTATGATCTCTGTGCAGACTAGCCTGAGAGACGTGAAACTTCCAAGAAGTAGTGTTTCGCTCCGAGTTCAAAGCCGTAGTTAAGGAATGGAAGATTCAACCGGGAGTTATTATTGCTTTGAAAAAGATGTTTTCCGCGCTCTCGCTCTCGCTCTCGCTCTCTCGTTCTCTTGACTCTTATTTTCATTTCCGATACACTTAATGCAACAAATAAAAGTTGTGTAGCACAGCTAATAACCTGTTAAGTCTCATTCAGCCCAGTTGTTCCTGAATCAATGAACCGCCAGAACTTTGATCGCCCCAATCTAAACATGAGGAACTCCCAGGGGGCTGCGAGACTTCCTCACCTCCCAGTGCCACCAATCAATTCTGCTTTGTCTGTCTGGCATCACAGGAAGTGGATCTCCAGGGAGGGACAGGGACAACCTACCACTGTTTATTGGATGCATGCATGCATTCAGACCATACACATAGGGAGTAACACTAGTTTGTGATTGGCTCCCAATAAGTGATGTTACACTGTTGTCAAATGTTCTGTACCGACAAATGAGGAAACAAGGCAACTGTGGTAAACATTAGCTTCTTTCATTAGCACTTTCTCTGGTTCTAGAAAATAGATGGACTTGTGGCAGCTGGCTAGATTTAAGCTGCCAGATGGATGATGTTTATTGCATCAGGACAGATAAGATGGAAATCACAGGAAAGTATACAAAATTAGATTTCAAATATAATCTCTGGTATTCATTCCATTGCCTTATGTGGCACACCATTCTACCTGGTATCACTATCTGGTACTCCAAGAAGGTTGCTTTAACACCAGAAAGGTCATTCTGGGGTCTTAAACAAGGCCAAGAAGCCTTCAGTTAAAGGGGGTAAATAAAATTATAAATGGTCTCTGCTTGCGTGATTTTGAAAAAAAAAACACTAGTTTGTGCAGAAAATTGGTCTAAGAAAAGTCATGCAGGGATATTTTGAAAGACATTTTAATTCTCAAATTCAACCAATCAATCAATTCTAAAATTCAACTATCAATTGACGAATCAAAAGGCAGCTTGGTCTTTCAAGTGTTAATAGTTAAAGTAACAGTTAAGAAGGAAGAAGGTTTCCTGTGGTTTCTGCAGCAGGCTCTTTCACTCAGTGTTGTCAATATGTCCTTGGAAAGATATGGAACAGACTAAATAGTCTAATCCTGTTTGATATACAGTGGTTCTCTTTCTCCTATTTATCCTCCATTTGATATGTCTCTGTGACTCCAGGTCAATGGCCCCATAGCCAGGTGGGTGAGCTTGCATCACTTCCTAGCATTCATCCCTGCCTCTAGTGTTATCTCCCAACCCACGTCTCTCCCACCCTCACACTAACAAGATCCTCAGGAAAACTGAAGCCAGGTTTTTAAGGGTGGCACAGTCTTGTTTGTTATTGCCTGGTACAAATGTAACAGTCCATCTCCTGGAATCAACCCCTCTCTCTATTTCCACAAACCCAAGATGTTTGTTTGTTGACATCCAGGACATTCCATAGGGCTTCAGATGTTTACAACCTCAAAATTAGTGTGGGGTGCCATTCCACCATTATCAAAGCCTCCACCATTCACCAATGTCCAGATGCTGTTTAACATTAAGTCCCACAGCACAAATATATAAATACAAATGTGAGCCAGAGACTCTTGAATCTCTATGTTGCATGCATGTGTTTACAAATATTTCCTTAGTAACAATATGTTTTCAAATGCCAATGCTCAACATTTTAAAAAATATGATTTATTAAATGGTTGAATATTGATTTTTGAAGACAGCAGAGCCTGCAGATCTATCCAAAGTGTCAACCAAAATGCAGGGTATCCAGTATGGGTGGGCGAAAGAGTCTGGGTTAAACCCCAGCATGTTCCCCCACTTAAGCTCGGCTGTATCCAGTTTTAAAATTAAGAATTTTTAATTCGGCATCCTTTTATGTTGGGGGAGCGCGACCACAGTTGTGCCTCTCCGTGTGAGTATGCATCGGAGACGCGGAGTTGAGGCGGTGCCAGAAGAATTGCGGCACGCCAGCCTCAAACCACCAATGCAATTTATCTGTCTCCCACACTTAATAAGAACATCCTCCATGGGGTCAAAAACCATGCCAAACAACAGCATTGCGATGCACATCTTTAACTTTTTTCTGATGTCTTGCACGAATACGGCAGCACTTGTTGTTTTCACATATCTTAGGAATCAAGTTCATGTATCCATCTTTGTTCGTGGTTCATGTGAACAAACATGCCTGAATGTCACACAAGCTGTGATAAATTGACCAGGTATAATTGAATAAACGGATGTGTGGCGATACAACGGCTTGGGCTGGGGCTTTCTATGGAGGATGTGTTGCTAATTTTTCTTTCCTGACCTTGCTTTGAGCTGCTGCATTGTTTGGTGACATTTTTGATCAGCAGAATCTAGCTTTCACTATGGTAGGTGGAGTCATGTGGCACACGTCTGCATTGAAGTTCAAGGTCAGCCATGGAGGCTTTCTAAGGCCTGTGTATTCACTTAGAATGGATTCATCATGAAAACACTTTCATGGCTTTTATTGGTGCTGCAGAGCGCTTTACCTGGTGATAAAGTGCATAAACAGTGCTTCACTTTCCAGGCTGGGTCAGACCTTGCAGAGAAACTGCAGGTCACCCTGCTTACAACATTTGCTGTGAATAGATGTGCACAGAGGCACACTCAGGCATACAAACAAGACAAACAAGCAGGAAGAGCTTTCTCTCTCTCTCTCTCTCTCTCTCTCTCTCTCTCTGTCTACTCTCATTCACTCAAAGCATCATCTATGTTAGTGCAGGCAGTCAGAATGACAAGGGCAGTGGAAATTCTACAGTTCTATAGTTAAAACCATTTTCATCAATGAAAGTGTTTTCAACATTTCACCATCACCTCTGATATCCAGTGTGCATGTCTTACTGTGCCTGTACAACCTGTAAAACTGTTGCATTATTGGCCACCACCACCACAATTCATCACAGTGATAGGCACTCAAAAAGTGTGTGAAGCTCTATTCTCCAGACCTGTTGACAACTTGTCAGACAAATCAGCAAAAAGGGGAGAAAGAGATGTGCCTTGAGGATGAGTGAGACTGATAAGAGCAAGGGAGGGAGAAAGATAGTGCGAAGGGAGAGTTGGGGAGTGTGAGAGAGAGTGGAGAAGAGAGAGGGCAAAGCAGATGAGCTCAGAGACCAGCTGCATCTCGTGGCAAGGATTAGAACAGGAGAAAAAAGAAGGGAGCGGGAGGGAAAAAGAGAGGAGTCAGAGCAGAGATCATCCCTCATTCCCCAGACTCGGCATCAAAGTACTGTAAACGCAGCGGGGCAGTAAAGCCACAAGCATGGCCTCCAAACTCAGTCACAGACAGACCCACACAACATGAACCACATGCACATGCAGTGGGGGCATGAACACACAAACGCACACATGCATATGCATACACACACACGCGCTATGAACATACCATAAACAGAACAGCAGACACAGCTTGGGGCCACATACACAAACAAACTGGAATTGTTTTGCTGAGTCTGTGAAATGAGCAGTCTGGGTTAGGAGGTGAAGAAAGAGGAGGAGGAAGAGGAGGAGGGCAAGGAGAACATCCCTTTTTGGGACATTGTTAGTGTTATTAAGTGCTACACATCCACACAAACCAGTCATTTCCCTGCTCTCCCAAAGCTATGAGTGAGTACGTGATGATAGGCGTTGGCTGGCTAGCTCAGGTGTGACTGTGCTGAGTTTAACCGTGCTTCATCGGGGGCTTACGGAGCAGACAGTGCTGATTGTGGTAGAGGAGAGTTGTGACGACAAGTGCTTCATCGCTGGAGAAATGCTCGCCTTGTTACATGACGTAGCCTAGTTGTGTGCCGGCTGAGGTGGGAACAGGATGTCCTATCAGGAACATTAAAAAGCAATCAAGATGCACAAAACACACACATGCTATGTAATGCACATGTGCGCATACACAGACATAGACAATGTGACACACACACACACACACACACACACACACACACACAGAGACAAGGTCTAGCCAACTTTTTCCAATTACTTATGTCTCTGGATTTTCCCACAAAACAACATTTTTGTGATTATTTTGTCAGCATGCCGATAGTTTCAATTAAACCAATGCTGTGTTGTAAAAATGTAGAGTAAATCCTGGCCTTGGTAAGCCCTACTTGGCTCTGCTGTGAAAAATGTCTCTACTGACCCAACCAATCAACATGACCCCTTTCTCATTCTAATCTCTCCCATTACAAAACCTGAAAAGAAAAATCACCACAGGTTTTCAACACTGGCAGGAAGCACACCGAGAAGCTCTTATTTCTAATGAACAGTCCTCCTCCTTTTTCAGCCCCCTGTAATATTCCCACAATGCATTGTTGTTATTCCACATTCCGGAAAGGTATTGTCCCATTTTTGCCGAAGTATACACCAGAGCTTTCCCAGTGAGTGGTGAAATGAGCAGGGGTTGACAGAGGAGAATTAGCCCCTGTAGAGTCCCTCAGATGGGGGCAGATGAGGGCCAAAGCCAAGGCCTCTTTTCTCCATCATCAGGCACCAAGCACCTACCCAAGCTCCTACCCAGGCCTGTAAGCCCAGTCTCTAGGTTCTGGGTTCCAGCCTGAGCGCCAAAGCCCTGGTCCCTTGATTTTAGGTTCTCCCAACCATGTGAGCATGACACCTACTCTCCAGCCCCAGGACGCCAGCACCAAGCCTAGGTCCAAAGCTTCGCTCAAGCCCCTACTACAAGCTCTGGGCCCCCAACCCAGGCTCCAAGCTGAATCTAATCTCTCAACACATCCCTTAGAAGCCCAAGACGGAGTGGTAACAGGGCAGCACTAAGCTATGCTAACCTCAACCCTTTGCAAAAATAGACACAAATACACTGGGCACAACTATAAGATATGGATATGGAGTTTTGACAGGTTAGTAGTAAACATAAAAATCTATATAATGATTGATGGAGAAAGCATAGGTTGCAAACAGACAGACTATTCAATCTACTTTCAAATCTCTCTCAAGCCTCTCTCTCAGCCCGATTCAGATGTAACTTCACATGACATGACCTAATAACTAGTTACTACTAGATCTAAGCTACACTTCCAGACATCATTGCCACCCAGTCCCAAACCTCCACCCCCCCAAGGAAGAAAGACAATCCCCCAAACAGGCTTCGCTCCTGGGGTAGGAGGGTAATAGAGAAGCTGGTGGTGTGGCCGAGGACCAGAGAGGCAGATGAAAGACTTACTAATGGACACAGCTATGTAGGCTGATAAGGAAGCCAGACAGACTGGATGATGATAACCCAGAAATCCAGCCTGTAATGGGGCATTGGTGTTTTACTGGGCCTGTCTGCATGCTGCTGACTTTGGTTGACATGAGTGACAAGTCAAGGCCACCTAGAGAGAGAATGAGAGGGACTTACTGACAGGATCAGAAGAATAGCAGAGATAGGTGGAGGGCTGATAGAGAGCAGCAGAGAGAGAGGCTAGTTCATTCAATCTTTAGCTCATTCTCTATCACAAGAAGTTTAAAAGAGCAGTTTTTAAAGTAATTTGTCACCAGGCAGATTGAATTATTAAATATACGACATGGAAACAAACGTTTCTACTAAGATAGTGATTCATCATTTTGTTCATATCTGAATTTGTTGGTTGGTACAATCAAAACCTATGTGTGTTTGGAAACATGCGGGAAGGCTCTTAGAACGGCTTATTCTTCATGAAAAATCAATTACAGTAGTACCAAGCCTCATTAACAACAAGGTTTCACTGGCCTTGTATTAAAAAAGACCTAATAGGCTGAAATGGCGTATTTGCCGAACTGTGCCCATTCATAACAATACAAGATTATCAAACTTGTAATGGGTTGATCACATGGACTGGACGCCTTACAAATACAATTACATTGGAGTTGGACACAGATCCAACACAGTCCTAGCAGATGGCAGGACTGTGTTGGATCTGTGTCCAACTCCAATGGCGACTGGACACCCGACAGTGAGGTCTCTCCTATTGATTGATCCTCTGATCCATGTTGGATAGCGCCTCAGTGCTCTGCCGTCCTCCTGTGGCTGATAATACCA
>OOFE01050720.1:0-11396 GCA_900323365.1 Monocentris japonica | reverse complement strand
TCTGTGCAGACTGTGACCAATACTATAAGGAGCAATTCCCAGCAGGATCGAGAGAGAGAAAGAGAGAGAGAGAGAGAGAGAGAGAGAGAGAGAAAAAGAGAAAGAAAGAGAGAAAGAAAGAGAGAGAGAGACTGTGAGAGTGTCTGTGTGACAGTCTATTTTCTCTGCACAGCAGGCGAAGGAGTGGAGCGTCCTCTGAGGTTGTTCCCTCGTGATTTCCCCACTGGACCGTGGACAGTCTGGTCAGCAGGGGTCATGGAGCATGCTCAGTGCCGTTTTCCCACAGAACTGGCCTGGTTTGCGTCCTTGGTCCCACTGTGTGACCAACTCCTTACTACATACTGTGTCATGCTGCCCAGAGAGCCGTCACTTCCCTGAGACTGCTGGTCAGCCCTGCCCCTCAGTCTCAGCCAGTCCAGCCATTATATAACACAATCAAAAAATTGATGGCCTGATTCCATTTCAGTTTACTATATGAATTTGACTAAAAATTGATATACTCAAAATTGGTGGTGCCTCTCTATTTTAGAAGTCACACCTTACTTTACTTTGCCTGCCCCCCTCCACCCAATAGTACGGCTCCTTGGGTCTTTCCAGGATGTAAGTCTCAGTCAGAGCCTCAGTCAGAGGCTTCATGTGGAAGTCCACGTCCTTCCGACCCAGCCCCATCCCGCCAAACCCGTCCCGGTACTCACTAGCCCAACCCGTGCATTGTCCAACCTAGGGGGTGTAACCCCCCCAGAGTAGTTCACACACACCCCTTTCATCAGCTTCATTCATCCCTTACTGTAAGACTTAAGAGCTGGGACACGCACGCCTGCTTACTCACTATACGCAGAGAGGATGCAATGCAGATCAGCAAAGAATTCATGGAAGGAACACACAGTCACACACACACACACCCGCATCCCCCAGGACCAGGCCCATCAACCTGGCTGGAGAGACGCCACATCTGACACACAACGACTCCCAATACTCATGTCTAACTGAAGATATATGCCATCAGTGAAAAAAAGTTTTCTGGCCCAAGACAACATCCCATGAGTCAAAGACAATAGGTACAAGATATTAAACAGAAGCAGGAAGCCCCCCTGTTTTTTTCCTGTCTTTGTACATGTCGTTTCCAATGTTTCCCAATCTTTAGAGATCAGCAGAGATTTATGCTCAAATCGACCGCCCTCCTTTTCCCATTATCGCGCCCACTCCTTTTATGCATCATCACAGTCTTCCTGTTGAGATATCTATATTAACATACTGGTACAGAAATAGAGAGCGGCTTCTGTATCGTCACTTACACAACAAAAACCAGCATTTATTTAGTGGCACTGACTACAGTACATAGCCACAGCGCAAAGGGCGTAAACACTCTGCTTTAGCCATCTTCCAACTTCATCCTCTCATCTTCTCTTCCCGTCATGAATCCATCATTACATTACATTACATTACATTACATTACAGTCATTTAGCAGACGCTTTTATCCAAAGCGACTTACAATAAGTGCATTCAACATAGGTAGGTAAAAAACTACTAGTCACCAGAAATTGTGAGTGCATTTCCTTCCTAAACAAGCATCTAAGAGCAGAACCAGTGCTAAGGTAAAAGTGCAATAAGTTAGCTACCTACTTTTTATTTAAACAAATGACAAATAAGTGAAGCAAATAAAGAGCTAAGACAAATAAGTGAAGCATATAAGCAAATGCTAAGACAAGTGAAACAGATAAGCAGGTGCTAAGAGGAAGGGTCAGGGTAGTGTTATAAACGCCACTTAGCCTCATCCCAAATTCTGTTCTCCCTGCTCTGTGCTCTGTTATCCCACCAATACCACCACATGGATTTAACATGCTAGATGAGTAATGGCCAGGCCAGAGAAATCTCAGGTGATAAAACAGGCTCCTAATAATGTCAAACTGTAACAGCAAAACAGGAAGACATATTGCTGGAGACATATCTCCAGCATGGGGCCTTATGTCTTTTTACAGGGCCAATGGGCCACTGACATTCTTTATTTAGTACTGATGATAATTCTACTTCTCTGTTTTCCACTGAGAGGAAAGTCAAGAGGTCAGCTGGTTATTGATTGTCCTCTTCTTCTTCTTCTGCTCTCACTGCGGCAAGACTTCTATTGGTTGCTTCTACTTTAAAAATATGCCCAGTGAATAAAGGACCTAACCTCATGTATCTGATATTTACCCTACAGATTGTTGTTTTCAGCACTGGTCTCACAAACTGTGATATTTACAGATCTGCTCAGTGGTTGGAGGCCAAAGGACAGAAGGGCAGATTAAGGGACAATTGCTGAATGTATACATATATGAACAACCACAATGTGTAAACTCATAACCCCCATTACTCATCGGCATCTATTCCCCCCTGTGGACCCTGTGGCCGCTCTAATGACCGCCTCTGCCTGCCCAAGTAGCCAGTTTCCAGTTTCCTTCAGTTACTCCACTCGTGCCCTGCATCCTCCAGGAAGTTTACAGCCATTACAGTCAGCTCCGAGCGTGCCTGTCTTTGTTCAAGAGGCCAAAAAGCCTTTGGTCTGCCATAACAAATAAGAAGCCCTAAAAGAGAGAGCATGAAAAAAGTCTCATGATTGTTTGGTGCCACTAAGGGGGCTGGGCACCCTGGAGAAAACAAGAGCCTTACAGACGGCATTACTCAACAACATGAGCATGCTGACAGTAATCAGACAAAAAGCCATTGTTTGTGTAAATGTTTATGAGAAATCTACCTTTCAGTATTTCTATTTCGTTGTCTGCTACGGGCCACTGGTAGGGTCAAAAAGCAGATGTATATCTGATTTGTGTTTTTTTCTTGGCGTACCACAGGCTTATTAGCATGCTGTGGATCTCCTTGCAAATCCCCCTGTGGTAGAGATAGAGTGTGTGCCCTACCATGCAAAAGCAATTCAGCTTGTGTACATTAGATAATGTCTGGGCTCTGTTGGACTGGTTACATTATGCAAAAGCCACACATTTGGGACTGAATTAAATTCAATTCCAACAATAGCCTCATGATGCATTGAGTCTAGAGCGCCTAATGAGGAGTGTGCAGAGCAACAAATAGTCACACAGTAACAATGCAGCCTCACTTAGTTGAACAGTGCTATCTAATACAAGTCCTCGGTCAGCATAAATCTCTGTTGCTAACTGTATGAGAGCTTGTGCAGTCTCTACCGTACAATCATTACGGAGAAGCTGCTATTAAAACAAATAAAGAAAAGGCCATGAGAAAACATTTAACTGTGTTGGCTCATATTTCCAAGCCGGAGTTAGCTGATGATTCTGTGAGCAATCCTGCAGTCTATCTTTATCTCTACCATGCTATAGATGGATTGGTACTTTCATGTAATGATGCACAAAGGGCGATGGAAAATGCACCATGCAGTGGTCAGGCAGTAGCTCTACTACAAAGCAAAGCAAACCGTGTGTGTGTGTGTATGTAGGGAGGAGTATGAGTCACTGTTTTTCATGTAGTAAACACTGAAACTTCCCACGCACGGCCTCCCATCTCTCCCTGTCCTTGCCACAACACTTTTATATCACTTGGCAAATAATTTTTCGGTATGATAGGCCTCCCAAAACCTTGTCAGAAGATACGTGTGAAAGTGTGTAGAGGTCCCTTCAAAAGGGTTAACTGAGTGAGTGTCTCAAATCAGTCTGCTAGAGATAAATGATCTGTTGCTCTTTTGTCATTTCAAAAGGTTTCAGCTTTACAGTCAGCTATCAAGTGCTAAGAAGTCCCACTCACAACCTACCCAATATATCAAGGCATTGTGGGTACATTTGATTTTGTTACATGGTTTGTCAACATGGTTACATTCAAATGCACATTTTGTGTTCAGATGCAATCTCCATTTTCAATCTAGTTCTTAATGTTTTTGTGCTGGACAGGATAACCAGGGCTGAATTTCATCCAAGTCTTGGCGTGTCTTTCTTCTCAAACTCTCGTCCCCCACAAGACTATTTCAGTCAACCAACAGTAGAGGGCGTGTTACCACAGCATCACATACCCTGAGCCAATACATTGCTGTGTGACATCAACCCACTCTCTCTGCTAGGCTGAATCAAGAACATCACCATCATCTCCTTCAGACCTCAACCATGACACACACACATACATACATTTCTATGGCAACGTATTGATCTGTCTGTCACTAACAGAGCCAGACTGCCAGTCCACGGCCTTGGGTGCTGACTGAGTGATACCCTCAGCAAAAACCTCAGTGCTTTATAACGGAGTTAAGGGGTGGAAAACACAGACCGCTCTTATTTTAGAGCATCACTCAAAATCTTTAACTTGTGCTGTGAGCTATAGCTTGGGAGGTGACAGGTTTGGTGACTTTACAGCTTTACAGCTGTAAGGCAATCAAGCTGTGGCGCTGTCGTTCGTCACTAACCATCTCTGGGGGGAGGGTGTGAGCTTCTTAAACTGACCACAAGATGGCACTGTGGAACACAAACTATGTACATAGACAAAGTTTTCAGGCATCTCATACCCGATATCTGCCTTTATTTAGTGTCTTTTAAAAAAGAGATTGACAGTGTTAAAGTTTTAGACAATGATATGGATTTTCGGAGCTGAGAAAGGTTCAGTAAAACAATAACTTCATGGTACCAAATGTGGATTAAAGTAGTGTATTTTTGAAAGAAAGAAAGAAAGAAAGAAATTAAAATACATCTGACTGAGATCAGCATTTCACACCTATTTCATCCATCTAGACTGATTCAAGCAGTCCTTTTTCTGTACTGAAGACCAACTGGCTCCTGTGTTGTGATATGGTGTATAGGTTACATGTCCTGCAACGACCACAGGAATCAAGTGGAAACAATGTAATGCTTCAGCAAGGCAAACTACTTTGTAAGGGTATTCAGTGGATCAGAAAACATTCAGCCTCAAAATCCCTTTTCCTGACTTCCTGTTTGTCATTCTGCACCAAACTTTCTGCATGAAACATGGTGACTACCATGCCCGATATTATTACATCAAACTCTGAACTACATCAAATGTCCAATTTGGATCTTTATTGCTCAGGTATGTATGTTTTAGTACAAAATAACACACTTTCTGTAGCTAAACTAGTGAACACAATTCATCAAATTAAGCAATCTTTTTACATCTGTAGCCATGTGAAAATATTACATAGGCTGAATATGTAGTTTCAATTTTTGAAGACTAAATTTGACTGTAGTATTTCCAAATTGACCAAAATATAATTGTGTGGTTTTGTGTCCTCAGCTGGTGCCTCTCCCCATCTCCCCATCTCTCCTGCTATTCTGGGAAGCAGAGGGACAAGTTTCTCCTTTTCAGCCTTTCCATCACTAAAAGGGAGAATCAGGACTCATCCACTAAAGATGAGGATGATGAGTCTGAGGAAAAGTGACTCTCTGAAAAATGGTTGGGGATGAAGCAGGCAGCAAGTCCCAGCTTCCCCCTGACCCCGTCCACCAGCCAGGAAAATGGAAACACATCACCATATCCTGCCAACAAGAAAGGACGGATCAGCTCCCCTCTGAGCCTGACAGCCAGCCAGTCAGCTGGGTCAAGCTGCTCCCTGCACCAGTCAGACAATAGGACATTGCCTGCTTCTACTCCGTGCACTTCCTTTGCCAATCAGAGAGCAAAGCCTGCATCATCTAAGAGCCAAATGACTCAGAATGTGGGACTCCTTACCATTCAGTCAATCAGTCAGACTACAGGACCCAGTTGCTCTTTCAACCAAGTGACCAATCAAACAAGCACCAGCCTTTCACTGGGCCCACTCAATAAGAGCCTCTTTACGGACCAGCCCTTCAATCAGGGAACTGGCTGCTTCTCATCAAACCCAGTAACCAACCAGTTGTCATGGTCCAGCATCTGTCAGGACCAGTGGACCAAATATTTTGCCTGAAAGCAGACTTCTGAATGAACGCGCTCCCAGTAAGATTTGAATGATTCCAGGCAAGTCTAAATGTGTATGGCTCTTCATCTGGAAGATTCATTTATCCAACCATGTTTATATTTTCAAATAGTCTTACTTATTAAGACATATGGACCACCTGGTGTAGTGAAATAATACCCTGCCATGTAATGAAGGAAAGAAAAACCCAACCTCCCACTATGATGATTAATTGATCAGAGGTACATCTATGGCTCATCCTATGAGTTTATCATATGATGCTTTTTTTTTCTCACATCCAGCGACACAAATTTCAATATTCTTTTTGCATGGTGCCAAAGTAATACTTTCTCCTGCTGAGCCCGTTTGAAGCAACTTCAGAGCATCAATATTTAACCTCAAATCGAAAAAAAGAAATGATAGTGGAATGAAGGCAGAGCTTTGAAGCATGTTTTCCTTGCTCTGAACATGACTGATTCCCTCTGTGAATCTGATGGATTACAGTCATAACAAACTCTAATAATGCTCCAGATTATATTCATGTGTTGGAGCTAATAGGATAGGGCAGTAACCTGATGGATAGCTGCAGCACAGTGCAGGAGGTCTACTTGCCACAGATGATGGATTATTTCTATGTCCTCAATTCATTTTCTGCTGCAATCATGTGATCTTATGAGATACTTGATAAGAGGGGCAGCTGTCTGTAGGGTCACATCATGAAGCCAGACATTACCAACAAGTCCTTTGTGGTGTGCATGTTTCTTGTCCACCTCACCATCCCATTGTCCATTATATCCTTCTGCTACGGGGGCCAAGCATGAGGTCACCCGCATGGTGGTCATCATGGTTGTAGCATTGCTGGTTTGCTGCGTGCCCTATGCCAGTCTTGTACATCCTCACCCACCAGTCCCTTTGGCCCTATATTCACGACAGTGGCCTTCTTTGCCAAGTGCTCAGCCCTGTATAACCCTCTGATTTACATCGAGTAGGAAGAGGGAGCATCTGCCATTGCCTCAAACATGGAGGCCTCCTCTGTATCTTCCAGCTCAGTATCTCCTGTGTGAAACTGATGCAAAAGACCATGTAATCCTGTTTGTAAGACAAGTTTACAGTAATACCTTCAGATGCCTACTCTCCAAGATGGACAAAAACAAAGGATTTTACATACCATGCAAGGACAATGCAAGGAGTTTCTAAATTTGTTTTACAATTTGGAAAAAAAAGTAAATCTGGATGTTTTTTCTTTTTTGTTGCAATTTTTGGAAGTTTGAATAAAAACGCTCACTAAAAGGTGCGGTTGTTCTTTGGACAGTCATGATCAAACTGCCATACAAGAAGTTTGAAATGAATCATTCAGTAGTGCAACAGGCAAAGCCAACATTTCAGCATGCATTTCTTATGACTGTATAACTATTTCATTGACTCAGCCAGAGACAGTGTTCAGTGAGCCATTTCTTTTCTAAGAGGGTGTGCATCACTTTTTAAACTGCATTACCCTCATCACCAGGTGTACATATTGCCTTTGATCACACATACCTCACACACAACAAGAGGATGAGGAATTTAGCTGTGAGACAGAGACCTGGTGAGAAGAAAAATCAGAGCACTTCAAACTCTATATAACTGGGGATTTGCCTTTTTGCCCACCCCTCTTAGACACACTCACCAGAGCAATCACATTGCAGGGGAAGTCAGGAGCAGTATCTGTGGGGCAAGCAGGGGTTGAGTGTCTTGACACTGCAGTGGACAGATTCACGATTGTTGGGATCAAACCTGTGACTTTGCTTATGATACAATCTCTCTACCCACCAGGTCAGGTCACAAACAAACTGATGATGAGGTGAATAAGTAACACATCAGTCATCTGAGGGACCTTGAGTTAACTAACAAAGGCACCAGATCAGTAAAAAGACAAAAGGCTCCAACCAAGGGAAAACCATTGATTCTAAGCATTCAATACACTCTAACAGCTGCTGACTGATCAACGTGGAGCTGCAGCAATTTTTCTAGTCAACAAAAGCATGTACAACATTAACCTGAAGTATAGCATGCACTATAGATATACTATTGTCTATAGAGTACTGATAGTCTAACCCTAATGTGAAAAACACATACTGCATTGGACATAATGGCCTTTGAGCAGCCTCAAAGTATTCCTCTACCACACCCTCTCCTGGAGAATACTGATTTCCACGCACAGTCAAGCATGGGACAGATATTAAGTAAGGTAACAGCCACTACATGACAGCAGCGGCATCACAAGACTTTTTATACAGGATGTTGGCCTCAAGAAGACCCTCCTGTGAGAAAAGTAACTGCAAATTTCAGAAGCTCACTCACTCACTAGTGAAAGCAACTTCAAATCCAAACACACAGCCAAAAATAAACCTTTACCTTTATTATTATTTTTATTTACCCACCCCCCCACGCCATCCCTCAGCCTTGTTTATGTGTGTCTCCAGCCTATAAAGAACTCGACTCTTCTCTGCTCCAGTCAGCTTTAGGAAGGAGCCCATTGCACTGGTGTTTCCATGGTAACGGGGGAGCGGAGGGTCTCCAAGGTCGGAGCGAAAGCATCCTGAGTTGAGCTGATGGGAGACTGGAGGCTTGATCTGGTGGGCTGTCACCGTGCTCAGCTGTAGTGATGTTGTTGTTGGGGATTTCATTACTCTCTCCTCCTCTTCCTCCCTGGCACTGACATGATAAATTGTCACCAGACATTGGATGTTCATCATTTCTGGGGGCACGCAAGCAATAAAAAACAGGGCTCTGGTTCTACATTTGATGATGAGAAAGAGTGGAGTACATCCTGAGAGAGAGAGCGACAGAGAGAGACAGAGAGAGACAGAGACAGAGACTAAAGGAGGGGAGGAGAGTGTTTTGGTGATGGGAAGTGGATTAGATCCATAATTTAGGATCTGCTTCCCCTTCACTGAGAGAGGGGATGGAAAGTAGAAGTGTTCACAGGATACAAGCATCTTCTCCATATCTCCTCCCAGATTGCAGTATTTCTCATCTAAAACCCCATTCTTACCTGGGTAAAAACAGTGGTAATGAAATCAAATCTTATACATGATAGTGTCCACGCTATAAAGATATCAAACATGCTATATACGTAGTGACACAATATTTTCAGATCATCACATCAAAAGGAGTGGAATGCGTTGATACCCTATTGAATCTCGGAGAGAAACTGGGCCAAAAGCTCTGATATGTTACTGTTTGATCATGAGGCTTCATCTCTGCTTCCCATTCCCTCTCATGAGCTGCAAAGATTGTGTCCACAGGGTAATTTTGGATGCACACTTTTGAACATGTGGTATCAAGTGCCTTAGCATGTACTGTAACAACCTGAAAAACTCTTCATGTGAGGAGAGCTCAAAATATCATCGAACACATACATCTCATGTCTGAGGGTGTGAGGATAGTAAATATGACCTAAACATCCATTATCACACACATATTATTAGACTCACTACGTCCTAAACCAGCGGTTCTCAACTGCCCAGTTCTCAAGGCCCAGACTATTGGAGTAGGTAACTGAGAGTTGAGAACCAAAAACCATTGTGGGCTGAATTCAGCAGCCAATTTCTTATGCTGTGCCTCATCTTACATCATCACCGTCAAGCGTTGCCAGACACTGACAACAAATGTTCTGTTTCCCTCCAGGAGCAAATTCTACGGTTGGCCTTTACAGGTCATCAGCAGTGACCTGTCTGTTCTCCTCAGTTTGTCCTCTCATCGCTCCATCTTTGTTGCCAGGGGAAAAAGACAAACAGCCCTCCCTGATGTCACCATCCACCCACCGCTGTCACTGTCCTGACATCTAGGGACACGGCTTCCCAGTTGTATATGTACTCTATCAAACAAAAAAATCTTTGAGAAAGGAGAGAGGATGTAGAGAGGAGAGGAAGACAAGGAGGGGATGTAGAGGACAACAGGAGAGAGAGAGGGCAGAGCACAGGAACTGCACAAATCAAACCAGGGGTGAGCAGAAGAGAGGGAGAAGGCAGGAGATGCTTTTTGTTAAGATTCTTTCCTATCCTAGCTTTGATGTCATTTGAAGGGTAGGCGCCGCTTTGCTTTTCTGTTCTTCAAAGACTTCATTTCCACACACACTTTTGCAAGGACTGAGATAAGAACGCCGGACTTCTCTCCCTTTTGTCTTTTGTTTGCCCAAATACCGACAGCTCTGCACTCTAGACAGTTAGGATGTACTATATATCTGCCATCCATAATCTGTCTTGTTATGACAAATATTGGTTTTACTACACTTGCTAGGACATTCATTTGACTTCCATGCATCCCCTAACCCATAACTGTAAGTCCCAACAATAGACCTAATTCTGACCCTATCCCCAAATAAGCTAAACACGTTGTCATGAGCAGGCATTTTGTGATAGCATTAGACTTGTGTCGTGACAACCAAAAAGATGTACAAATGCATGCACATGTACAGACACATTTACACCCGTGTGCACACTCTTAAAACACACCATAACAGCCACACTCCGGTTTATTTGTTGAATATATTATTTTTATTTTAACATCATCATCATCATAGTTTAACTTTTAATTTTCCCTTCATTCATTTAAAATGATCACCTCTGAATGTACACATACTGCAAACTGTCAAAAATATACAAACAAATGCAGGCTTGTGCTATAGTCTGGTCAAATGTCTAAAAAACAGTGGCACTGGGAGAGAGAGAGAGCGAGAGAGAGAGAGAAAGGGAGAGAGAGAGAGACAGAGAGAAGACATTGAAACCGGTAAAGACATGCACAGCATCATTGTGAGCACCGGTTACGGTTATCCAGGTGCACGGTACTTCCATGGGCTCTTCGTGGAAAAGTACATACATTTCATCATCTGACGGTATGGCACAAAATACCCGTCACATATCAAACCAAAAACAAAAAAAGTCGCTCGTTAATGGAACTGTTAGGCACATCATTGTTTTTTGTGTTTTTGTATTTTCTGTAAAAGTCAGAGATACTGTAAATGTAGAACGCTTAACCAAAAACAAGAAAAAAAATCAAAAACATACAATTAAAAACAAAAAAGAAAAACTTCAGCTTTAAAAAGTCATTTTGGAATCACTGTCTGGTTAGTAACTCAACAATGTTACATAATAACTTAGATTTTTTCCAGGGTTTGTGAATGTGCATATGTGTGTAGTCTGGGGTTTGTGTGTGCGTGTGCGTGTGTGTGTGTGTGTGTGTGTGTGTGTGTGCGTGCAAAATTGGGTGAATTTCTGTGTGTGAGGAACCAAGTGGTAATGGGAGTGAGCGCTTGTGGTGCTTTGTGGGTAGTGGCTGTGACTGGCTGACAGCTGTCCAATCAGATGCTCAGGTCTTTGGGGCTCTCCTTGTAGGTCTTCTTCTTGGGCTCAGGGAGCGTGGCCTTGGAGGAGCGACTAGCGCTGGAGTTGGACTTGAGCGTGCTGTAATACTCCCTCACCTTAGCCGCTACAAAATCATCCTCATAATCTTCATCCTCCTCCTCGTCCCGCCTGG
>OOFE01050718.1:69265-91782 GCA_900323365.1 Monocentris japonica | reverse complement strand
GTCAGTATTACAACACACAGATGCACAGTTTCATGCACACAGAGAAGCACACACACACACACACAAACACACACACACTCTCTCTCTTTCTCTCCCTCCCCACCGGCTTGGGCATGCCCAGTCCCTGCCTCCTCTTTAGCAGCAGTTATCACTTGCAGGTACAAGTTATTCAGGTAGAACCGCGTTCGCCTCACAGACAGGCTGCAGCATTAAAGGGAGACCGAGTTCCAGCTGAGTATTTTGCAAGCCAACCCAGCGTCTCTACCTCCTGTGGGGTGGTGGCTCTCATTGGTCACAAATCTCGGTGTGATTATTCTTTTGCTCGATGTAAAGAAGATTGTCAATATATGTGAAAAGGGAGATTTTAGGATATTTTTAGGGCAACACCCACTGTCAAACCTATTCTGGTGTTTCCTGGCAGTAATACATTGCTGTATGATTTAAAACGACCCATCAGAGTTTCCCACAATGTTGCTGTGTATTACTGATTGTTTCTGTGGGCTAACAAACCCATCTTGCATTCTCTTTGATCTGGATGTCAAAATAGGCAATACCTTGAGATAATGCAGATGAGGTTATCTTTTTCATTATGCTTTCCTTCCTTGTAAACCACACTGATGGCCATGACTATACTCACCTGTAGCTACAAAGATTTGAACAGTTGTGTCCATTAGCCAGTAATGAATTCCTGCTATAATCCCTTGGATCTCAGTCTACTCTAAATGGAATCTCACTGCTGTATTGCATGCAGGGTAACTGAAAATGAATAATTGGGACACTGGTAGTTCACTGCACCTGGCTGGGACACCATCCTCAACTGTATGGATTCATACAGTTGATATAAAAAGTCTTGAAATTGCAGGTTTTTGTGATGTAAAGCCTGGAATCAAGAGTAAGTTACTGTAGTTGTTTCCAAAGCAAAATTAGGAATTTTATAATTTCAGTTATTTCACTCCCTAGCAGGTTACACAATGAGAGAATGTATAAGGTTGATTGTTTGTTCATAGGTTTTACTCTCCCTGCTGCTGAACACAAAGCTGTCATCTCCTCACCTACAGTATAGACAGTTACAAAATTCTGTACAAAATCATATACGACAATAAAAATCTTCTCAGATGGGGGATCTTAGGGACAAACTCTCATTAAATGATACACCCAAGCACATGCACATACACTGCCATCTGTTGGCGGTGAGGGAGGATGTACTTGGTGCAAATAGACCAAAGCAGCAGGGCAATAACATTGAGTCCAATTTGTCTCCTCTTGCCAAAGCAAAGCTTACCAAGCGACTGGTAAAAGGCACATTGTGGAGCGGTGGTCTCACTGTCACAGCTTGCTTTATCTCTCTCTGTGTCTTCTAGTGTAGTCCAGTCCTCTATTCCAAGCCCGCGCTTCCACTTTGCCATCAAAGTGTGTCATTCAAGCAGGAAGCAGGATTATTTATGTGGAAACTATGGTCTTGCTTATTTCCACAACAGTTATAAAAAAACAAGACTACCTTTCAGTATGATTCACATACATTACACTAGCTCTGAGCTTTGTCCACAAGATGGTGCTATGCTCACTCTTGTCCCGCAGTATTCCTAGTCTTGCAGCAGTGCAGTTGCTCCTCTTTCCTCCAATATTTTTTAAATTCAAAATCTTTTTTTTTTTTTTAGGGAAATAGAGTTTCCCCACATTTTCAAGATGAAACAAATCTCTATTCAATAAGTTGACAGTGTACATATAAGCATGTAAGCAATATCAGAATATATTGGTGGTTGGGTCTTCCTTTGGTGATCAACAACTGGAGTTCACAGTTCAGCCACCTTTTAGTTTCCCACTGCATTACTGACAGTTTTACTAACGTATCAGCTCTCAGAGTATAAGTCTCATCAGATAGTGAGCCATGGCCATTTCATTAGCTATTTACAGTTAACCACTGAGCTGCGAATATGGAAGTGTCTTATTAATCACAAGCAAAATGTAAAAGAATTAAGAGGAATTGTGTAAAATGAGAGAAACGTTTGAGGGGACACTACAAGGCCTTTCCATTTGTATCAGGTGCTTCCCAATGCAGCATGTTCATAACTGCACGCCTGATAGTAAACCTCACCAGATGTAAATGACTCATTGCCCTTTTGCACAGAAAAGGAAAACCTTACCGCACTGACGTGTGAAGGTACTATGTGAATGTTACAGGGTACAATTATGTAAGGAGTTGGCAGGATTTAATCTGTTGTAAGACTGAACTAAAAGTTACATGGGATAGGTTTATTGCCTTGGAGATACGGATACAGGCTCCAATGCTCCAATTTTATTCATTCAGAATTCATGATTGCCTAGTCAGGCAGTAGGCTTTTGCATTTTTTAGTCCTGAAAAACGCATAAATTAATACTTTTGAGAAAATATTGTTTACTAATGGTGGTTATGATGCCGTATAATTAATAAAGACCGAAGGTAGTTTGCCCACCCTTTTATACCACTTCACTGCTCTGGATAGACCAACTGGTCTTAAATGGGAGGGGATTAGGTCAATGCACATAACGTCATCCATCACTACATGAAGAACGTCACAGATAAGCCCCGCCTCCTATGCTTCATCATTTCTTGTTCCCTCTCGGCTCGTGGGACCGAATGAACATGCTCCTTGATGCGCTCGCTCTCAGCTGTCAAGCCTAACAGAGATATCGAGAAAAACACCGGAAATAATAGATTTTACCGTCACAATAAAAGCGTGATAATTGTCACCTAACTGGACTGTGAAGAACAACAAAAATCGTAAAATTGATTTTTCCAAGGTAGTAGACAACCTTCCAATTTGTATTTTTATTTACCACAGATACCGCCATAAATATATTATTTCTCTTCATTTTGTGCTTTATTAGCTAGTCCGAAACTTTGCAACAAATGAGCCACAGTGGGGCTTTTATTTTGAAAGTTGTAATCGGAAGTTTTATGTTTTATTCTTACAATGACGTCAATTTACGAGTGTGACAGTGGGGAAGTGCATCTGGCACCGCATCCTCCCTCTGGACCCCCACCGGTAGCAATTCAGTTAATATCAGCTGGATACGGACCGTAGTGAATCCTTTTGTATACAGATTTAGTTTGGTCGGATTTATTTTTTTCGCTGCAAATCGTTGAGAACGCCCAGGCCCCGAGTTTGGAGGAAGAATAGCTAAGATATCGAGATATCAAAAATGAACGTGAGTGAGCACAGTTCCCCGCCAGTAGAGTACGATTTCGAGCGACGTTTCGACGAAAGAGAGGCTCTGGAATGGATGCAAGAAAACTGGTAAGTCACATCTGGAGGAAAACTATCTTAGCGACATGCAAACAAAAAAACCCGGCGAGGTCCTCCCCTTCCTCGGCGGCGGGCTCCATCTGGTCCATCATGTCCTGTCAGGGCTGCACGCCCTGCAGGACCGTGAGATTGTTTCACCAATTTGGTACGTTTGTTAATCTTGTTACATCTCCGTCCACAAAGCTGATGTAATGTAACGTGTTGGGATGTAATGTAGTACCTGGCGAATGGCGGTGTAACAAATTGGGAAAGCCCACTTTACCGCTTCTATTCAAATGTCCTTGAGGATGCATGATACGACCGCTTGAACTTCATCTCTGCTCCCATAGGCCAGGCTTGGTCTGATGAAAGCTGACAGTAGCCTGAGCAAAAATACCCTGCAATTTTCATTTGATATGCTATTCTTTGCTATTTAAAAATTCTGCACCCACCTTTTTAAAAACTAATAAGTAATTCCTGAATATATGGAAAAGTTACTGTTGGATTGGGCTGCATTTACCAAAGGAGTAATTATATACTCTTACGCTAAAAGAGGAAACAGACTGAGACCAGAGATGTTGAATTGCTAAGCTTTCAATCACAGCTCATTCAGGTGCCTTCCCTTGACAAATAAAATGGGTGGTAAAGAGGGAGTGATTCTTGTCCTCAGTGAACACACTGCCGAGGAAACCCAGTAACACCACATTTTTTTGCAGTGATGCTCACTTTCTTACTCCTGGACTTAAAAGAAACATATTACTGCCATGTTTCTGTTTCAGAATCAAACAAGTTGTCACATTTGGACTGTAAAGCCCAGAAAATGTGCAGCGGCAGCCAAACTCATCCCATTTTTCATCCATTCAAGCCTGTGATCAAGCTCTACAAGTTGGGAGGGTAGTGCAATCTAGGTACCTCAAGAGTAGGAAGCGAAAAATGCCAACAATGCTTTGCTGGCATTTGACATCCACACCTCTGAGGTTGTGATTAATGGGCCTGCTGCAGCATTTCTTTCTGCTGATCAGCCAAATAACTAAGCTGTAAAGGGCGATGATTTTGCTTTCAGACAGCATTTACTCCTTCACATATCCTTTCCCTTTACAAGTCTCTCTGCACTGGTTGTGAGTAAGACGCAAGGGAGTAAGAGGGGAGCTTGAAGAGAAAAGGAAATGCAATGAGAGAGAAAGAGAGATGAGTGATCAGAGTGGTCCACATATTTTAATGATCCGCTCTTCTTCTCGACCTGCTCCATCTGCTTTACTTCCTTTATGTATCTGTCATATCATGTATCTTTCCCCCTCCTCTTCATCATCATCCATCATAACTTTCTTCCTCTTCCTTTATTTGCCGAAGACGCACACTTATGCACGCGTACACACACACACACACACACACACACACACAGCTGGAGAGAGTTATTACAGGAACCAGGTATTGCATTACACCAGGCCGCTACAATTTACAGAGAGGGAGTGTCCTCTCTGTAATCAATCACACACAGTTGGCAACAATAGGTCTCTCTCTCTCTCACATACACACACTCAGATAGCATTCATATTGCATTATACAGTACCAATGCACACACAGAATCTGAGCATTTTTTTTTGTTGTTCAGGGATTCTTTTTACATGTGTGTGCTAGAGAGAGAACATTCCCCTTTAAATGGTTTTCCTTTAGTGGTCCCACTGGGGCGTCAGCAAGGGCTTTGGCTTACTGAACGTTTTTGTGCATCTCACAGGGACAGACTGTGAACGACCATCAGAAGCCCTGTAGCCTCAACTGGGTCAAGCAGCAGCATCTTCTCAGCCTAAAATGTATAATGCCAATCTGGATTAGTCATCTGGTCCATTCCCAAACCCTCCCAGACACATACACAAGAAGACAAATCTATATGCACAAACATGCACGCTTGCTCACACACTTATTTTTATCAAGCAGGAGAATTAAAGCAAATTTTTAATTGCAGGAATGGCCTGGCACACAATCACTTTTTCTACACCATTTAGCATTCACTTCAGCCGTTTTTGCCTGAATGCATGAGTTGACCTTTTCCAACATCCTTGGCTGCTCGTACCCGGTGAGCGTCTGCTCTGTTGTCACATTCTGCTCCCGGCTGTTTATGAAATAGTATCAGTAGTTGTTGATAAGCCAGCGTGACAGCACCCAGTCAAACTGCCTCGTCACCCTGGACCAGCAGTCTAAATGGTCAGTGTGTCAACTACTAATCTCTGCTAATCCTCGGCCGTAATTACAAATGAGGACCATAAGATGAGGATACTACTGGAGGTCACTAGAAGTTTGCCAAGCTCATTCATTTTACTTTATTTAATCAGGATAACCTCATTCAGTAGTAGAAAACACTAATTTCCAAGGATTCAGGGGTACAAAATGTTATTAATTGCTATAGTCTGATGGATCATGGCTGAGGTGAGGCCAAAGACAATTTCCCAGTCTGGTCAGACACTAAAGTTCTACTCTATTTTATTTTATTCTATTCTATTCTATTCTCTTCTGTTCTATTCTATTACAGTGACGATTGGTGGTTGATACAGTGCTAATTTGGGTGTCACGGTGTGTTCTTTCCTCTATAGGAGCAAGTCCTTCATGTTCTGTGGCCTGTATGCTGCGCTCATATTCGGGGGCCAGCACTTCATGAGGGAAAGGCCAAAGCTGAACCTGCGTCGCCCACTGGTGCTGTGGTCACTCAGCCTGGCCATCTTCAGGTGAGTGACAGGTGGAGCTGAGTGAGATTTTGTAATAGGAATGAAGCGCCAATAAAACAACGCATGCTTTCACAGTCTGAAGGTCAAAACACCTTAGAGGCCAAAGTATCATTTCTTCCCCTTTTTATTTGAGCGTAAAATGCGGAGGTGTGAATGACATGCTGCAAAAAGAGCTTAGCAGTCAATCCTCTGAGGGGAGAACGGTCTGTAGTGTTTTTCTCTAACAGGAAATGACCTTATCTTAGCATTTTAACCAATATCCCTTTTTGGGAACTATTTGAGCCATCAGGCCATAATGGTGAGATTGAGAATTGACTTACGGGAGGTATTGTAGAAAAGGCATATCTTTAAGAGTAGAACTGAACCCCTGAACTGCTCACTGAAAAAATACTGAAATCACAATATTCACTACTGCAATTTCCAAATCACTAAAGGCTTTTTCAAAGAGATTTCTGAACAAGGTATTCTGGTGCTGTGCATAACCCCTGGCCTACAAGTCAGGTTGTATGCTGGATAAAATCTTTCATTTTATTCAAACTGTCAAATTCCTAAGCATTTTTGAACATTTTGTGGTTCTGTAGCCCAATGGCATCAACACTACCATGGTTAGGGGTTCACTTCAAAGGTTCAAAGAGGTTTATTTGTCACAGACACAGTTATAACAGTACAAAAGTGTAGTGAAATGTGTGGTGGCATACTCTGAACATGGTGCTAGAGATAGAAAAGGAAAAGGGGACTAAACTAAGATACTACAATGTAAGAATGCAACGTGCAATGGCAGAACAATGGCAGCAGTCATTGTTGGTTGGTTGTGTGTGTGTTTAATGTCCTAATGGCTTGAGACTTCCCACTGGGGCCACCCATGCTAAAATGTATGCACTCACAGCACCAGCTTCGGATAAAAGCACCAACCAATCGGCATATGTTATGTTATTTTATGTTATTTTATTTTTTGAAAAAGAAATAATGCAGAGAAGGAAGTGTCCGGTATTACAATTATATTATATTAATATTTGATTTGAATTCAGATTTTTTTGTCTTTAACATGCAGCCCTAATTGGAATGGAGTCACAGTGTGTTCCAACTATCAGTTCCTTTTGCCCTTCTGTCAACAAAAATGTACCATTTGCACTTTGCATTTGCCATGGCTGTTTGGGTAAACAGGAAGAGCAGATGATGATCGTATGGGAGGTATGGGAGGCCACCAGTGCTGAATATATGGGGCAATGTGTGCTAAGAATGCATCGGTGTGAGAAAACGTTCAGGCCAACCAGAAGAAAAACTGTCACCACATTCCAAACAGGATTCCTAGCAGTGTTATGCACTCAAGGAAAGGCCAGGAGTTATGCCAAATTAACACAGTAGTAGCCAAATCCCCTATCCTGTCTATACTCCATATTTATTGCATTATTACCATGACGGCTGCTGCAGAAAAATGTTGCTTGAATGTTATAGAGTAGAATAAAATGGTAAAACAAACATGATACTTGGTAAAACAGAAGTCATTTCTCTCAAGCAGCTGGTTGCTGAACCACTCCTTGTGCCCTCTGATGGCTCAAAAGAGGGCATCAATTTTTTCTGAACAATGCTTGGGGGTGGAAAAACAGCATGGCAGCAATACAGCAAGGATGCAGTAAAACGTAGAACTCCCATGATGATTGCATCTGCATCTGGCTATGTGCTTATAATTTGCTGATTTATGTTGTTTTTGCTGTTTTGCTGAGTGCTGTGTCACTAGAAATCCTCTCTTTACTGCATTTACTTCCACCTTTTGGAATTAGATGGCCACATTTTATTTACATGCCATTAGCTCAGAGAACCTAGATTATAGTAATACCCTGGAAAATTATGTGTAGCCAACGTGCTACCACTGGGTCGAGACAGAGGCAGAGCGGCTGGGCGGCACGCCAGGTTTATTAAGGCTCACAAACAATTCAAAACACAACTAAACACGGGCTCCCTCGCCCTGGTCCGCTCACTGCGGGTTTCAGTTCATTTCAGCGTGCTCTTCCCTCATGGGTTCCTGCTCACTGAAAATATAGAGAACACACACATTAGCCCACTTCCCCGCTGCCCGTAACCACTCTAACACGCTAAGCGGAGCCACTATTGGAGAATAGTTTGTCTACATAGTGACCCACTTGGCAGGTCACAACAAGCAGGGCTGGTGTCCCGAGCTCTGCAGCGTGCACAAAGGTTCATCATCAGTGGATCTATCTGTCTAGAACCCACTGAGCCCTCTCTCTAATCCTAATCCCACAGCAGTGGGCATGACCTGCCCTCTCCATCCCTTAGCTGGCTGCATACAGGGCAGAACATAGTGGCTTTTGGGTGTCCTGGTGGCTCAGCGGGCTTAGGTTCATACCATATAGTAGTGGGTTTGAATCCGACTCACGTCCTTTTTCGCACATCATCCCCAATCCCCAATCTCTTTTCTGTTACACTACACTCTATGTTACTTTGTAAAGCAAAAAAAATAAAAATAACAATAATAATAATAATAATAATAAATAATAATAATAACAAAAAGTCCATATTACAAAAGACAGCATGGTGGTGAGAGGAAACGCCCACAGTATAATCCCACAACTGCACCACAGCATCAATGGAGATTTGTCAGTGAACACTTCCTGTGGATTCATCACTGATAGAGGTGGAACAACAAAAATGAAATAGAAAATCTCTGACTTGGCTCTCTGCCCAGTCATTTTGTTCAGACTTTATTACTGAGGTGTGCTGATGTTTAAGTGTGATGTATTCTGCAGAATAGTGGAGTGAATTTTACCAACAATGACAGTACAGTTTTTGGGGTTTTTTTGCTTGCAAAATTAGGTCCAATAGTATTTTTATCTCTGTGTGTTGTTTCCTCCACTTTCAAAAGCAATAAGTTACATGGGCAGGGAAATTACTTCCTGGAATCTCACTGGATCAATATATGATTGCAGTGAAATTGCAGGGCTCTTTGAGGTTTGATGGTCAGACCTTTAAGTGATGAGTAATGTTGAGCTGTTATGGTTGGGAGCAGAGCTGAAGCAATGTACAGCGGAATGCACTATCTGGTTTAGTATTGTTTTTATGAGAAACAGCCTTTGTGTTTCTAAGAATTACACTAACACGCTAATGTTTGTGACACAGGAAACCTTGAAACAGGGAGACTTCTTATTTGTTTCCAACATAAACAGAATATATATATATCATATAGTGTATGTGTTACAGTAAATGTGGGAAAATGGTAAATGTATACATTCACTGGTAAATGTGCACATTTCCCACAAAGTTGGCAGTTGTACACATTCCCTAAGGTAAATCTGGTAAATGTGTACATTTCCTGGTTAATGTGAGTGGAAAACTTAAGTCACAGTAGCAAGACTCTCTCATAGTCCTCACAGTCCTACTGATCACATTTCTGTAACACATTGATTGTGCGTTGTGCCACTGTCCAACACTACAGTTAGGTGCAAGTATGTTGGCAAACACCAATGCGGACGTCTGTGGGTGACCCCCGTGCATGTACAGACTCGCAGAATCATAAATCAGGCTTTACACACAACAAAATGTAGTGACAGGACTGACACAGCTTCATGCTTCTGTGACTATGTTTTCCACTCACAATAACCGGGACATGTGCACATTTACAAGCTTTACCTTGGGAATTGTGTGTATTTACAGCCCCACTGGTGAGTGAATATATACATTTCCCATTTTACCACATTTACCATAACATATATACAGTATATAGTCAAGTCATCAAACTGCCACAGACTATGATACTGTTAACTTGTTTGCTAATGTGTTTGCATGTGGTGGGTTCATTCCTCAGTATCATCGGAGCAATCAGGACTGGCTGGTACATGCTGCACGTCCTCACCACCAGCGGCTTCAAACAGTCAGTGTGTGACATCAGCTTCTACAGCGCCCCTGTCAGCAAGTTCTGGGCCTATGCCTTTGTCCTCAGCAAGGCCCCAGAGCTGGGTAAGGCTTCCTGTGATCTCTCCTGACAGTCCTCTGTGCCAACGTGAAAAAGTTCCAGCAGATTATCAGTAACTTGCATAACATACAGATATCTGCAAAGATATTACACACGTTATAGAGGGGAGTGGACTTGAACACCTGTCACAAACAGGTTGTGCTTAAACTGGTTTAGTATGGAACAGGACGTTTAGGGGCCTGATAGTCAATAAACTTCCTGTTAAGCATGATTGTTTATCCAACTCCTAGTTTAAATTGAGAACCAATGTAATTTTGTTTGTCTTCCTGAAACACAAAGTCAGAGTAGCAGTGATGTCATGGATTGTAATTGGCTACTTACATCAGAGACCCACTGGCCAATTACATCGGAGAGACTAGCAAAAGAGAGACAAAAAATAACCTTGAGTGACCAAGTCATTTTTCTATTCATGCATTTCTCTCAGAACACTTGAACTTTCTAGTGCATTTATATTGATCAGCAAGCTGAAGAGCATCATGGTGCTGTCTCCCTGTCTGAACAGTAATCTAATGACTTCATACTCTCTGTCAGACAGATACTCGATTGCCCTGGTAAATGGAGGCAGATGCTGATGTGGCGAAAAAATTCCATTAGTGTATGATTGATAAGCAGAATGTTTCCTCAGCTGCAGACAGGAAGGACATCCTAGTCCTTCTACTGGCTTGGCCATTATTTTCCAACAGGACAGTCATGAAATATACTGTACTAGACCTGTTTATAGGAGTGGGCATTCTTATTTGTGCGAATAAACACTATAAATCAGAGTTAAAGTCTTTGTGTTGAGGTAAGGGCGCAAGGTCAGAAAGGCTTTTTTCCCACATTCCCCAGGAATTTATGCAGATAATGCGGTGAATGCACAAATATGAATGTGTTTGTGCTTGTGACTGAATGATTTCCTCTCCATCATCTCTCTCAGGTGACACAGTGTTCATCGTGCTCCGTAAGCAGCGCCTCATCTTCCTCCACTGGTACCACCACATCACTGTGCTGCTCTACTCCTGGTACTCCTACAAGGATCAGGTGGCAGGCGGAGGCTGGTTCATGACCATGAACTACGTGGTACACTCGCTCATGTACACCTACTACGCCGCCCGGGCAGCTGGCCTGCGGGTGCCCCGTCCCTGTGCCATAGTCATCACGGCCACACAGATCCTGCAGATGGTGATGGGCCTAGCTGTCCTGGGCCTGGTGTACCGCTGGATGCACGAGGTGCGCTGCCCGTCCTATGTGGACAACATTGCGTGGGGATCTCTCATGTACCTCAGCTACTTGGTCCTCTTTGCCTCGTTCTTCTACAACACCTACCTCAAGGGCTCCTCCGGGGACAAGGGATCCAAGGCAGAGTAGGCTGCTTTGGCAGGGGCGAAGTCTGTACTACGCTAGGCAGTCATATTAAAGTGTGCCAAAACAGTGTGGGGCCAACAGTGTTGAACCATCCATGTGTGGGTCACAACTAGTTTGCTGGTTGCTGAGTCCACCTCTAATTGTGACATTTTCACTTTTTATAGGCAGCCGTAGCTCTAAAGAATGATATAACCATGAATTCACAAAACACACACAATAGAGGAAAGTTAGGAAAGAGGGGACCAGGGAACCAGTGCATGGTCAGCACACTTTAATATGTGACCTCATGAATAATAGGGAGTACAGTACAGAAAAGACTAAACAACGGTAATAGAGGAATGCCATGTTTGTGTATGACTAACATAATACTCACATCATTTAACTTATTGCCTTTGCTACCAGACTCTTGACCAGTATCAGAGCTTTGCAAAAAAACAGCCCTATGAGGGCCCAAGTTGTCAAGGGCAGTTAGCAAACGTAGAACGGAGTCCATTACAGCACTTGATGCATACAGAAAAACTCTGAAATAACTGACAGTTTTAATGTTTTTAACGTTGTGAATTGTTCACTGTTTTTAGCCCCACCACATTTGTGATGCACATAATAATAATTATATAATTATAAAAAAGGGAACAAAGAATTCACAATGCACTGCATGAATGACGGTGTTTTTTCCTATTTAGTTTTAGCAATTGCCACAAATGCATCAGGCGCACAAACCATTTGAAACATGCAACTCTGAAACTGCTGTGGAAACCCACAGTGTGTTCACAACGTGTCATCCTCCCTATCGCTTAAATCCTTTTATTGAGCTGTGTAGGGCTACTGTAAAGTGAGACATTTATTTGGTGTAAATGAAACAAAATCAACAGAGAAGATCGATTTAACTTAAGTATACTGTTGTGATGGTTAGACTTGATATTTTTGTGTGTGTGCTGCACCACACAAACACCTTGTCAAAATGATATGATCTGAGTGATTTGTGGATTTCACTAAGACAAACACATTCCTCAATTGACAGCTGTCACCATTCAAATTGTTTCCAGTGAAAGGGTAGCATGATGTGTGCATGTAGAGAACCATGAAGGCTAAACTCCCCTTGCTCTCTTGTCCCTTTTGTCCTTTTCCATAGTGAAAACATGTTTACACACTGTGCACATTTTGCCTTCTTCACCTCAAGTGATATACACTAACAACATACCCCCATCTACAGCTCCCTGCCATGATTTGAAGTGGATTTTAATAGGTGACATCAATATGTTATCATAGATTTTACCTGTATGCACCTGGTCAGTCTGTTTCATGGAAAGAGGAGGCAGTCCTAATCTTTTGTGTACTCGTTGTATATCATCCTATCTGCTGCTTGTAAGCAACTTTTGCCCTTTTCTCCTAGTCATGTGGAACTCCGTCCTTTCCTCATGTGCTGTAATTCAGGTTCTTTGGATACAACCAACAACCTAGCTTCCCATGAGATGAATTAGGTGATAAGATTGTGACTGCAATAAAATCTGATGTATATTGCGCATCATAGTAAAACATGGGCAATAAAAATGTTTTACAGTGATACATGGGAAGGTTATTTTACATTAATATGCATCGCCTAACCTGAGATACTGTTTCAGAAATGATTTACTTAAACAGGGAAACGGACAGGGTTGGATGTTACATTACAGTCATTTAGAAGACGCTTTTATCCACGCTTTGGATTTCCTTGAGCTGCACTCAAAGAGCTGCTGTGAATGGAGATACAAGGGAATTAAGGGTAGAAGAAGAGGAGCACACTGAATGGGGTGAACAATGCGTCCATTGTAAATAATATCTTAAGAATCTATTTATTTTCTTAATATGTATTAGTCTACAACAGTTCTGAAGTGTACCCGGTAAATGTAGTTGTCTTAAATTGTGCAGTTGTCTTCATTTTGTTCCTTTTTCCATCCAAATGCACTGTATGATTTTTATGCATTTCCACATTCTGCATGTCCGCTGACGAACTGTTCTCAGCACCATTTTTGCCTCTCAAATGGAAAGTAGTTGAGGATAATTGAGGTTAACAATGTTTGTATGGTTAGAGTCTGCCTTACTCTAATAGCCTGTAATACTCCATGTAGGTAGCATCATTTCATACCCATACTTTTTTCTTCCTATTTCATAAATTCTGTATATTTTACATAAAAAAGGTTCATCACAGTGCATGCTTGCACCTCCCTTTTTTTACGTACATGCCCTTAGATAGTTTACATTTAACATGTCCTTGGAAGATACTTCTCCAGTAGATTAGGATTCATCAAGATATGCATTCATAGCTGATGCTTTTTAGTAAAACCAACATGCATTGGATGAATTGCGTGACCACATAGCAGCAAGATATTAGTTTTGTTCTGCCAACTTGTCTAACCACAATTAATGTATGTTGAATCCTTGGCAGCTTCTTGGTGTCTTTATGTTGTGGAGGAGCTACAGCTTACTGTGCTATCACTTTCCCTACCATCCTCTCAGAGCCATAGTTGTGTGAGTGTGTGTACATTACTGTGTTTGTGTCAGTGAAGTAGTTTTAGTTTGGGTAGTGTAGGACTTTTTGAAAGGTAGCTACCAATAAAATGTGTTTCTCAAACTTGCCTTCTTGCTGTAAGCGCTACTTATAGCCTTGAAAAAGAATACCATTTTGATAAGGGAGCTGTAATATTCCAAGCTCTGACTTCAAATGTCCCTTTTCTAAGAATTCTTTGATTACCACCAACAAATTGCCAGTAGAGCCTGAAAGTTGTTATTGTTTCAGTGCTACTTTTTTGTACCTCTTGGATTTTGTAATGATGGTAATACACTACCTGTCATTTACTGTGTAACCACAAACATTGCAGGAGCATTCTGTATTGCTATTGCAGAATAGTCCCTTTAGACTAGCAGTGATTCAAATTTTTATTAATAATTTTAAAATGTTACCAAGTGAAGACCTTCAGAAATGGAGAGCCGATAGGCCTACTTGTTGTACACCGTTAAACTTGAAGCAGTTATGTGCCATTTGTGTGCCAAACGATGCTTCTGCTGTTTTCTATCACGGATAAATGTGAGCACACTTGTGTTGGTTTGTGCATTATGTCTGCTATTGTAAAATGTCTGAACACATGCTTTGTGCACCCCTGTGAATTGTACTGTCAACTGCAATGGAAGGGAAAAAAACTGTTCAAGGGCTTTGATGTTTAAATGTTCAAATGTTGTTACAATAAATCCATTCTGGTTTTAAAATATCTCACACTGGTTCATCTTTGAGGTTTTCAATGCTTTGTTGTCATGTTTGGTCATATTTTAAGGATACAGTTGTAGTGATTCTGATTCTGATTCTGGAGTGGAGGCTAAACCCACCTAAACTCAGTGTGCCCACCTTTTGAACTACGAAATAATTTACCCTCTGTTTCAAGTTGATATAACTCATGAAATAAATTCATAGAATGCACAGTAAATAGTATCAGGCTGATGATAATAGGGTCATATAATTTTGGTGGTTGTTCACCTCAGTTCATAGTTGAACCATTTTATATTTATATTTTATATTTACTACAACACATGGTTCAGCCCTAGTGACAAATGGTAGTGTCTCATTTTTTTCAATATTTTGACATATTCTACCATCACCATCATATTTCAACACAAACCACTGCTCCCTGAAGTACCTGCTATATTGATGAACCCAGCAAACTCAAGAGCAAGAGATTCATCTAGTGGCCACTGTCCTCCAGATCCAGAATCACTTTAATCCCTGAGTACAATATAAGTGCAGGAATTTGTCTAGCTGACATTGGTAAAACCCCACAAGACCCCTCCAGCTGTATACCAATCAATCCCTTCAGCTGCTCAGGTCTGCTCAGCATCACATAGCCTGTCCTGTAGGTGTCCACGGTGAGATATGGGCTGAGGTACTACCGTTTGATAGAGGACACAGGCCTGCCTGCTCAGCACATTAGTCTTCCAGCCATGGGTGGTGAAGTGAGGGGACACTGAGGACAGACACCAAGGGGCTGGGAGTGGGTTTTGAAACTGGTAATTCACTACATCCCATAAAAGATCATGGTCACGACTGTAGGATTTCATTCTAGAAACCCCCTTGGCTCATAACTGTATATATTATATGGCTGTGACAGTATATAATTGAGTATATAATTGGACAACCTGCTATGGTGCAAAGTGCAAAAAAGATCATGGGGGGTTCTTTGAATCATCTGAATAGTGAAATCTTCTGGTCTTGGTGACAGACTATAGCATCTACCAGATCCAGTGGTTCAGTTGTCACACGCTGAACTTTTAAAAGTCAAACTAATTCTGCCACCTTAAATAACTTGTGGATAAACTGATATGAGAGTTTTCCTTTGCATTCACACACTGTCAAGCCATTTCACAGTGTTTTCTTAGCCAAAACTGTGTCCCATGGCCCTGTCTGTCTAAAGGTTTTGGCTCTCTGGCATTCAAGAACAATAACAATTACAATAAATTGCAGTTTGTCTGATTGAGTCTCGGGCCACATAGTCTTACATACCACCTTACCCATGCAACAGGTAAAATTAGGAGTTCTTAAACATTTTTATTGTGAGACCCATAGAAATGTAGCCTCTTATCATCATATCACTACTCCATTTTGCATCCTGTCACGTAGAAACCAGGCTGGAGAGCTTGTGTTGCCAACATGAAGCGAGGAAACATTGTTGGCTAAGTAATTGTCATTGCCATGTGAGAAGTGCTATCCAGGTTCACAGCCAGAGGATTGGAAATGCAGCGCATCCAATTAGAGAATGACATGGTTGGGTTGGTTGATGATGCAGAGAGTAGGGCCTAATTTACAGCTTGGGAATGAACAGGCTATTTAAAGTCTTGACATCTAGGTTCAGGTCATTAAACAATATTGAAAGTTTGGTTAGTTAGAAAATTTGTCAGACCCAAACAATGTAGGCCAGGCCTTAACTCAAACATCAACTGACAAACTCTATGTCCCTATAAGAACACTGCAGTGACTTTTCGTTATTAGTAACCTTATAATTAAATTGTGGGCTTAGAACATACAGTTGTTTGACTTCAGTGGTCTGACTTACAAATTGACTTCTGCTCTACAGCAAAACACGGTTGGACCATCACCTAGAAAAGCTAATGTGGTTATGTGTCAGACTCGAGGTGCATTAAAGGTAAGCTGTTGCCGCCCCCGTGTGGCAGAAATGTGATGGCTTTCCCTGGCATGGGCCCTGAACGTAGCTGGGCTCTGGCAATGGCAACCTCAGAAATACACTAGACAGCCGCTATTTATTTCCAATCTAAACACACTTAATTGAATGCAGCTGTGGGGGGCCAAGATGATGCACACGAGGTGCCACGTGAGCCCACTTTTGCTGCCTTCAGTTGTTGCGGGAAATATTGTAATTACGCGTGGAGGTCATATGAACGACTCAACAGTGGTAAATACGACTGGGAACTCCTCGTGCTTACTTATTGTACGTACGTTTCTATCTTCACGCTTTGTTTAACTTTTAGTTTGTCACACATTTCCGTGTATACCTGGCTAATGAACTAATAAAAAGATGGGTTGCATGCCTGATGCACATTTTCTCTTCATTGTAGTGATATAGCCTAAAGTAGCTCTACGCCTTGATTGCTTGATTTCTAAAATTAAACAGTCATAAAAACCCTACTATTACAGGGTGCATGTTTTTTTCGTACCAAAAGCATTTGAATGCTCGAGTTCTGGCTTTGCTCCTCGGAAAAACGAATTTACGAAGGGCAATTAAAGGCAACATCTTCTCTTTTCTTGCAAAGTACTTGACGAAAAAAAAGACATCCAATACTGCGACCAACTGATGCGTGTGGGTTTTTTGTTTTTTCTCAACTAACTCTGTTGCCAACGATTCAGTGAAGCCTTTCCACGAACTAGACGGAGAACAAAACGTTCTCCCTGAGCGCAAAACATGAACATACTTCCAGTACAGCTGGTCCAAAACAGTTGACTCACAATTTCTAAAAAAAAATCATTCTGCAGTAAAATTCACTCTGTCGCATACATACATACATACATACATACATACATACCAACCATTAACCATTAAAATACGACAGGCTACATATATAAACTTCCCCACCGAGCTGGTCCTGGTGAGATAATTGATTTACCAGGTCAGACACGGCTTCTCTGAAAGAAAAGGATCTTAATGGGAGGAGTTTGGTGCTTCAGCTGGCCTCTCGTCGGATAAAAACAAACACGCTTCAGAGGGGAAAAAAAGTAGCGTCGGTGATGAATGAAAAGCGGGAACACCTCAACTCGCATCCCCACCTCACCTCTCCTGAAAAGTCGTAACTTGACCTATAGATGTATTTTACAATTATACTGGAAAAGGAGCTTGGACTTGCAGCACCCTTTGGCAACTTTTTCTCGGGTTTGGATGAACTGAGATGAGGCGCACAGCTTGACGCTTTTCATTTCACCAACAAGAGGTATGATGCAAACGTTTGATTCCTTATATACTATACCTTACCGTGCCACATACCATATCATGCATCTACTAAAATATTATAGTAATATCATAAGAGATTAAAAAATACCATAAAGGACGATAAGGTCACTATAAAGGCACTATTAAGTACCACAGACACTGTAAGTCCCTGTAGCAATATTATGGTGTTTTTTCTTTAGGGTTGATGTAGCATTTGAGGCCGTTCTGTTCATTACAAAGTTGTACATAGTCAATAGCTATTGTATGTAGTTTGATGGAGGCGGATCAGATTTCAAATTATTTAAGAGATTTCGATCTCAGTGGGGTTATAAGCTTACTTACTTGCTTCTTTTTAAAAATATTTTTATATCTTCTGTTATATCACTATGTTCCTTTAGACCATAGCCATAAACACCAAGAAACCAGGATGATTTATTTGTGTAAAGCGCCTCATCATGTTTTTGTAACGCATTTAATGATATCTTCATTATTTGAACTCAGTAGAATAAGTTATCATACTAATATAAATACACCTAACATTACTGGCATATTGAATACATATACTATACAGTATGTTGAGTCATATGTATGGTGTGTTCATGCATGCTAGCTTAGTTTGTTCTGTATAAAATATTCTTATAATAATCCTATAGGGACTTATAGTGTGTCTGTATTACTCAATAGTGAGTGTATAGTGATCTTATCGTACCTCATGGTATTTTTATCCCCTGTGGTATAACTATAATATTCCTATACTATTCCTGTTATACCCCTACTGGGACTTAATTTAGACCTAGTTTGCTGTGACATTTGTACAGTTTCCTCCTAAAATGTACTATAGGATTACTATAGTTCTTTTTGGCTAAGCCTGTGAATTGTGAGTATGTCTCACCAAGACAAGCTCCTGTGTGTTTGAAGTGATTCTGTTTTTTATGAACGGGATCTGAATGACTTGAGTCCTTGAACTCTTTGTGAAGGTGCGTAAAATCTGTGGCAGCGGCCTGGAGAACTACAGGTGGTCGCCATGTCTTTGTGGATGATCCTTCCTGTCAGTCTACCTGTCTTCACCATCACTGGAATATGGCTTGTGTAAGTACCTCTGAGCGATGAAAAAAAAAAAATTCTTGCATGATTTTCTAGAATCGATTACACACACTTCATACGTCTATGTGAAAATACCAGAGGTATCTGACTACAGAGAATAAACAAAAAGGTAACTGCTCAAGAGTACTGTTGCCTATACATAAGCCCCATTAGACAGGCTTCCTGTACATATTAACCTAGCAGCGGTGATGGTGAACGTAACTGGCTGTTCAAAGTTCGAGTTGCACGCAAAAGCCTTTTCCTTTTTGGGGAGGAAAGAGTAATGGAATGCTGTTTTTTTAAGGTTGTGTAGGAGTACAGTCAAATTTTAAAGTCCTCCTGGCTAGTCTGTATGGCTGCTCATCCATCTTTTCTGCCCAGTCGCTTGCCCACACACAACAATTACTGTACATCTGTAGCTCTTTACATTACAACAACATGCAATAAAGGCTGCTTTTATGGTGGAAATGAGCTAACAGAGTGCCATTCAGCATCTGTCGGTTTACAGTGGCAGCCAACAGGTGGTGGGACTTTGGTGACATCTTAAATGGTATCTGTAAAAGCTAGATGGGCAAAGTGATTTCCAGTAGCTTTTCAATGTGTTTCTTCATCAGTTAATAATGTGTTGTATATGATTAATAAATGTTAGCGGATTGTTTGTTGATCCCAAAGATTCATTTTCACCAGCTTTTCTAACTGTTAAAGGGGGGTAACAAGATAGATCAAGAAGGGCAATAAGGGGCAATGAAGAGAAAAGTCATAGAGAGAGAGAGAGGTACAGTTAGTAAAGGTGGTGGCACACCATACTGTCGAGGCGGCGATGATGACCTGACTAAGCCCCAGCAACAGAGACCAGAAAAGTTATTTGAGGCACCGCTTTAAAAAAAAAAAAAAAAACATTTTTAACTTTTGACTGTGGGGAAAAAGTGAGGGAGACCGAGAAGGGGAAATCCAAATGGGGAAGCTATGACAGGATTCAATCCCTGGCCAGTGGGTGGGGGCTTAACCACTATCTCTGGCCACACATAGTCTCTACTTTTGAAAGTTAGTCAATGCCCCAAAACCTTTCTTTCGGGAAAATTGTCAAGAAAGTTTAAAAGTTTACAATCAAAACTTGGATTGTACATCTGAATACAACTTGGCGCTGGACCAAGAGTTGTGCGGCTTAATAGAGTGCCAGTTTGTACAGCTCACCTGGGATGAGTATGGTCTGTTGGCTCAAGATTGTTGTCTCCCTAATCACAAACCATGGAGGCGATCATGTGTGTTTGGATTTCTCTTCTTATCTGGTCTTGCTGGAGATAAGAGATATGTCTCTGTTCACCTGGAAGAGTGCTGAGTGGGAGACTGTTTACACTACGCTATAGTAAGCTATCCCTCTCCCCCCTCAAGCTCAGAAAACAGAGACATTGATGGATTCTATTGGATTTTGACATCCTTGTGTTTGGGCTTGAATGCTATGTGCTCACTATGTTGTAGGTTTGGGGCCAGTGTTGTGTGCTCCCCGCTCACTCATCTTTCCTGTAACTCCACTGAGCACAGCCTAGAGAAGTAATAATAATAATAATAGTAAAATTCAATGGAACTTCAGTCAATTCCCTTGAAGGCTCGCACTCAAGTTCCCCCTCAGAACAGTGTTATTGTTTCAGGTAATTAACGCTCAGGGAATTTCACAGAAGCACTACAGACCACAAATCTTTGGCCAAATGTTTGCTTTGCAGAGGTCATTGTTAATGAGAGAGAGAGTCTATTTACACTCAGCTAAATACCCTGATAAACCCAGGGCTCACAGGCTGCGCGCCAGTGAACGGACAGTAGATATTATTGCCAATGCTCCATCCTCAAAAAGACTGTGGATGTCTGGTCTGTTTGGCTTCCTCCCTCTATCTGTCTCTCTATCTCTGTCCTTTTCTGTCCATCTCTGTATTTCTCTGTTTGTTCTGTCTCCTGATCTCTGTCTCTCTCTCCCACTCGTTCCCTGTCTCTCCATCTCTCTCTCCACTGTGTGAGTGAATTGACACAATCCCATCTGCACCTTTCAGCACCAGGAAACCTTTGGCATCTTTGGGAAGTGGGCGCCACAATTTTTCACACTGGGTCTCAAAAGCGTTCCCCGTCTGAGACAGAGTCTATAATCCACTGGCTGCTGCTCCCCTGACCAGCTTGGACAGACATGTTGTTTTGTAGACTCAAAACACCCGTCTTCTTGTGCCTGTGCATGCTCCGACCACTGTTAAGCAATTGGATGACCCACAGACACACTCATACATAGAATGTATAGCTTGGCCACCTTGTGGGATTTTCATGGAAAAGAGGAAGAGGAAATGGCTGCAGAAATAAGAAGGGTCTGCCTTTGCATCACCTTTTAACAAATAACACCATAAAATTAAATTCTTTAATTTTATAACCTGTAAAATGTATAGGCCACCTTGTGAAGTTTTCATAGGACAATTGTACTGAATGGCTGTAGAAGTTTTACATTCTAACCAATACACACTGCAAGAACACATTTTTGCCTCGGAAACTGTAAAGCAGCATAGCGGCTTGGTTCTAGATTTACAGTATGGCATCTATGTCAAACACCATAGAATTGCTTAGCAGTTGCATTTTATGTTGAATCTGAGTGCTATATGCAGTTTGGTTTGACAGGATTTCAGACACATGGTATTTCTGGTATAGCTGTACATTTTTCCAGGAGCTCAAACACTCTGTGTTTGTTCAAGTGAAAGCGAAACACTTCATATTTAGTGTTTCCCCATTATTAACATCAGCGATCAATAGAGAATCAATAGAGGCTCTCCGACCATCACATGTCTAACTTTGTTTTGATGCTTCCTGTGAGGATCTTGCCGTGCAAAACCCATAGTCTTCACACACTGTGGTGTCAGAGTCTTTTTAAAGGAACTGATAGTGTTAAAGGATAGCATAGCCTGTGGGCATTACATTATGTGCACCAGACCTGCAGTGGTTGAAACTCTGTTTATCTTTTTGCTATCTTTCAAGAGGCTCTGGAAGCAACAGTATGTTAGTTCGTGTGACACATATTTTGGAAGTTGCCTCATGTAATGGAGACCCTGCATTGAGATAAGTCACACTAACCACAAATACCTCAAGTAACAGTGTTTTCAAACAGACCATTTCAGCAAGTGAAACAGTACTACTGTCCTAGTCTGGCTTATTTAATCATGAGAACGTTTTGTTAACCAGTATAGAGGTAACAACAGCATACAATGTCCAGACCATATCAGAGTTATACCAATCAAATTTGACCAAAGATTCTCTCTGTCAACTTTGCAGATACGCAATGGCCCTGTACAACCAGCATGTCTGCCCTGTGAATAACTGGTACAGTACACACACTGCTTTCTGCTCTTTGTTGACTGGCTTATAATCATTTATATTGTATGAGCAATGTGTACTGAGAAATCAAGACTCTAATCAGTGATGTCATCAAGAGTACAACATGGAGATGTTCCTGTGACAATAAGAGACTGACTCTGTAGATTCATACATTGAATATACAGTTGTAGTAGTGATAACCCAACCAGAAAATGTCCCCATACCCTCCAAAACTCCCCCTGTGTTCTCACAGTCACCTCGTCAATGGAGCTGTAGTCTGGTGTGACATCTCAGATTCAGTGCCTATAAAAAA
>OOFE01050718.1:17596-69245 GCA_900323365.1 Monocentris japonica | reverse complement strand
ACGTCTCTAACTAGAAGACACTCTATCAACACTGAACCATTCTCCAATGTGCTGTTAAACCCAAAGACATCATTCCTATCACTTAAACTTCAAGTTAAATTGATTTCTGGACTCTGCGAAATACCTTTAGGATTTGTAATCAAGCCTCTATCGCTGATAGTTTCATAGTTATGGCTCAAACCTGAAAATTAGATATACTATATTGGGTTTACATCTCACTTGGCTCAAACCTAAAAGTTCCCATCTCTTAGATTAGGACCCATGTTAAAGACCACCAAGCCAGCCAAGCCAGTCCAAGAGATTTCAATTAATTAATTCCTCAGTTTGTTCCAACTTCAACTCCTGCTGATGTGCCACAAAGCTCAGAAACACACTAATTGATAATTGTTGCACATTGCCACACAGCTGCCCACAGTGAAAACTGTAGAAAGGCAAAAAACACCATTTTCTCAACTGGTATGTTTATCCAACATTGATTCAGGAAAAAGTTCATGGCAGGCTTATTTTGCGAGAAGAAATAGTCCCCCTCTTCTCAATCTACATCAACAAGGCCCCACTCCCCACTTCCTGGGCAGTCTTCCAGTCGTAATTCAAACATAGTGAGGCACGAGATGGAGAGAAGGGCAAGGGAGGAATGGAGGGAAGAAGATGGGAACTAGGCATTAAGAAAATAAAGTGGCACGGGATTTAGGATACTATAAGTTGAGGTTTTAGCAAAGGCAAGAAATGCAAACAAAGTGTGGTTCAAATAAAAGGAGGAATAACCTCTTCTGCTAGGACAACACCTAGATTCTTTCAGGGACTGCAGTGACTTCTGTGGTATGTGAAAAGTAAACAGGGATTAAAATCACCTGCCTGTCCCATTAATACAAGTCAATTAATACAAACAGACCAGCCTGGTACAGAAAACAAATAAGCAAGCCAAATTCATAATAGTTTTGGCTGTCTGAAAGGAAGCTGCTAAAAAAGCTTCTAAAAAGCAGAAGAAGCTTATCAGAAGATGTCTGCAACACTTACACACCTGCGCTAATATTTCCAAGATCATATCATATCATAACATATATCATATTTGTTCTTGTTTGTTTTACTGGTACAAAGATATTTCACAGTATTTTGTTTTCCAATACGAATGCACTGTATTGTATTTTTGATGCCTTTTTTGTTAACTAAATGGGCCTGATGTGCCTTTCATTGAAAACGATCTGTTCCTGTCCAGTTTCCATTGCAAAGTCCTTACAGGCTACACAGCTACAGTTTGCAAGTTTTATTTTTGATGGCAGTAGGGTAAAATACTGTGATTTTACAGGTTTTAATCAAAACAACACACACATTGAAGCATCTAGACTGTATTATTCATGGGGCCTTTCACCTAAAACTTTTTCAGGTTAATTTTTTACTGTCATTTGCGTAAGATGTGAGGCACGATGTCTCAGATTTGGGATTTGATGCTCACCCATTAACGGTTTTAACAAGTCTGCTTGCTTTAGATGTCCTGTTTATAGAGATCCATCATGCACCATGGAGGCACTTAGTGCTTAGAAGTAAATGTTTGACATCAAATGACGATAATTTTGTGAACTTCACACTACTTTGAACTTGTCCATGAGTCCTAGATACGTCACGTTTTAAAGCATTGGAGTTTAAATATCTCACATTCTAACCTGCTTTGTCAGCCAGTATCCCCTGACCCTTCAGCCACTGATGATAGTAGTTCTGTATATGAATATTTACCTCTGTTGTCTGGAGACTGACGTAGCTGTGTGTGCGTGTCTGTGTGTGCAGGCTTTATAACGAATCATGTGAGGAGCAGCTTCCATTACAGAGAGGTCCTGTATTGTGCTGCACCCTGAACGACATACCACTCATCAGGTTTGTGTCAAAGTCACAATACTCAATACTCCAATACAGGAATATTGGAGTAGCATTGCAACATTAATACTGGTTTGTTAGCCCGTGAAGCTATTGTTACACCACATAATAGTCATAGAAGTCCAAGTATGTTTACATTTTTTTCACTGAGTTGCTATAGTTGGAGTGGTCGAAATCAGGAGTCTTTCTCTAAATCCCATTCTCACAACAAAATCATTTAAATGGAACAGAACGTATTGTACACATGATGTTGCCATGCATAACCAGTGATGAGAATACCAACTTGCCCAGCTGACACTGTGGTCTGTGGTTGTTGTCAGTCATTTTTATCGGTTGTGCTATGTTTGGTTTTGGGTTTCTTCTATCTAGATATGTTGTTTCTGTCCTTCTAGTAATTCTATTTTCTGCTGTGGGCCACACACCCAAGCCAAAGAGCAATAGAAAAACAGGAATATATCAGTGGTGTGCGTGGGTTTGTGTTAACCATGTGAGACAGTGAGACAATTTGGGTATAATAAGCTGGAAGTACCAAATCGTTACCAATACAAAACCAACATGTTGTTATTCAACATGTATATATGCAATACGATTATTTACCATTGTTTTTACCTTTTGTTCACCAACAGTGATTAAAAACAAAGGTACTCCCAAGTCTTTAGCCATGTGAGATATACAGTTTATACAGTCACGTGTCACATGTCAAGAAAAGTATTCAGAAGTTAATTTGATATGTTTTTCAGTAACTTACGTGAGACTATCTGAACTGTTCTCAAGCTAAACCCCACCCATCTGGTACCTCAGGCAGCTTAAAACAGCGCTAACAATTACCTGCAAATACTACTTGAGCCAGATCTGGTGTCAGGAGAATGTGTATTAGCCATTTGAGATAAGCCCGCAGTTGTCTGGCTGGAGCTCTCAGTCAGGGGGGCTGAGACCTCTTCCCCTCGACAGGAAGAAGGGCTTTTGTTGTGTATAGTGGATCCTCCACTGCTGTTTGAAACACAACCACGCTGAGTCACAGAATGTAAACAAGAAATGCTTCTTCCTCATATAAAATGAATCCAAGAATAATGAACTGGGTGTACTGTTGGAAAAGCTGTTCTCAATGTTAGAGGTTAATGTTATTATGGACCTGTCTGTGTGTTAATCCCACCAAGATGTCTTCACCTGATTTCACCTGTTACAGCCAGGCTAAATGTTCACTCCTGTTTAGTTTTTTCAGTAGCTTTTATATGGCTTTGGACACATAGATAAACACCTCCATGGAATGTGTGAAGCTCCTCACTATCCATCTGTATAAGGTGGTGTCTCTGCCAAACCCTTTTCATGATTATTCTTAAGGCATTTCTGCTTTACTAGATACTACATAGTAGAAAAAGTAAATAAAACAAGGGGGGATATGACAACTAACACAGGTCACAGGTCTGTACTGGTATGTACTTTAGCCCACAAGGAAATATCAACTATTCCTTCCTCTCTGTTTCCATTACAGTAAGTGTGGAACCCTGCCACCCGAAAGTTGCTTCTTCAGTCTCATATGCAGCACTGGTTCCTTTATGGGTAAGTATCCACAAAGATACTTTAGGTTTAGGTTTAAAAGTATCCATTCAGATGCAGGTTTAGAAATACATGAATATACACAGTACAGTTTGGAAACGTATGCTTCTGGGATATGTTGTATGGTTATTTACCACACATATAGTGGTCGTCATTGAAGAAGGCCCCCAGCCAGCATCTATCCTGCATTAGCCCTGCAGGATTTTCCAAATGATTCCACTTGGGTGTGGAGAAACACTGCAGCAATAATTAAAGCAAGCACACAAAAAGTGGTTACATCTGTACAGAGACCTTAGTTCCATTACGACTCTACCTTACCCCATGTGTCTTACCCTATGGCCTGTTCTTGGTTGAATGTGGCTCTGTGGTCTCAAGACTTGAGGCTTGTTGTTCCAGCTGTGGCAGTGGATCCAGCCAAGTCTCTGTGTTCCACAGAATCGACTGCCAGGCCCCCTCACCCCGCCTCTCTGTAGGGAAAATTTACTCTATGCCCTGAAAGGTGCATTTTGAATGTGCCCTTCTGTGTGCCTCTCATGACCCAATAGCTGCAGCCTTCTGACAATGAGGGAGACTACTGTGGAGATGCAGGCTGTGCCAAAAGTACTTTAAACCATCTATTGATTGGTTTACCCATAGTTCATTGCCCAGTGTGTAGGACAGATATGGATTTTGCTTGACAAAACTCAGCACCCAGGAATTTACAGTCCAGGAATTTACCATATATGGTGTGTTAACCAATCATTAGTCTATTGAGATTTTCAAATAACCTCCATTCAAATTCGGTTTTGTGATTAAGCACAGCAGGCTTTAATAAATATAGGAGGTTGAGCATGTGTGAATGGATATCTGGATCTCTTACAGGGACATTTTGCACCTGGATGAAAACCATGTAAAAAAAGGAGAGTGCAATACAATTAATGCTGAAGAAAAATAATAAAACTAGGTATAATCTCAGTCTCACCATTTTCATTTTTCGCTGTCAGCATTTTTCGCTGTCAGCAGATAACAGTTTGCCAAACAGATAAAAATATGAAATACTGTACATGATAAGGTATGCATAAGAGCTGAATGCGGTATGTCTCACCAGGGCACACCTGTGTCTTATAGATTTTTTGAGAAAATGCTGGAATGCTGGAATTTAACAAGGCCATTAACCTGTCTCTGTTGAGGCTTTTTCTGTGTGTGCTATTTATCTTACAACTTGGCTGTTGAGTGAGTGAGTGTGTTGCCAGCCTTCACACAGACAGTTTGATATTTACAGATATTTACAGAAAGTAATTTGGAAAACATTTCTCTTGGGCTCTGCAGTCCAGCAATCTAACCTTCCGACATGTCCAAGGTTTTGAATGACTTAAACCGAGATAAACAAAAGCCACGTGGAAAGGGACAGGCGGTGATGTCATCAACTCCTGGGAGATCTGTTATTACCCTGGGAAGGTGAAGGGTCATGTGTCAAAGAGAGAAGTCACATTTACTCCACCTTAAGTCTTGAAATTAAAGCTTCAGTGTTCTGGAAATTTCAAACATCAAAAACTTTTCCCTCTTCTATTCCACCCTCCCAAACAATACTCAGTTTGTGTTTGTGAAAAGGTTTGTTTAACTCCAAGGTGTGGTGTGAGTTGAGATGAGAAGAATGGTAATGGTTGGAGCCTCATAGACCAGAAATCTCACACTGTGTTCAACCAGTGAAAAGCACAAAACACAAATCAGGTAAACAGTAAAAAAACAGGGGAGTCTTCGCAATGTCCACTTGATCATCAGAACAGTGTTCTCGAGAACATTAACATCAAAACACACATTCTCTGTGGTTGGCAGTGTGATAGACACCAGATGTGAACGGCATGAGCATCAGATGGAATTGTGGGAGGGCGGTGTGCTGCTTTTGGAAACATTGTGAAACTGCTGTGAAGCTTTGATGGGCCGGTTCGGTAAACAGCCATCAGGAATCTGCTCGCACAAAGGTTTCCAGTTCCTAGCAACACCATTGCTCTATGTTTTGGCCCCAGCCCTGTGTGCCATTCTCTGGATCTGCCTTTCCATGTTGAAATTTAGAGGGGAATGAAACTCTCAGTAATCTTGAGTGTGCTTATCAACTTTGCATTCGCGTTGTGATATCAGGGAGCAATCATTCACAGTAAATTGGTAACCCCTGAATCGAATGGATTTGCTTCTGGAAATAACAGGTCATTCTGAGACATTACCCGAGTTCTTGTTGTTTTAGAAAAAATGCTTGTATTTAGAATAAAAATGGCATTTAAACTAGGAAGTTTTAATCAAGAGGGGAAACTGGGAAAAGACCCAAACTATAAACATTTCAAGTACGGTTCAGAGTGCGGGTACATTTCCTGGAAGAGAATGAATTTGGCCTTAGGTGGTTGTAACAGAATATGTTATCCTCTCTCTCTTACACTATCTTTCACTATCTTTCTCACCTCTTCATTTCTCATTTCCTGCTTGTTTCATCTGCTCCCCCAGTGATGCTGATTGGTCTGCTGCGCTATGCCCATGTAATAGAGAAGCACCAGAATTGTGTTCTCAACACGGCAGGCCTCTCCACAGGCTGGATCTGTGCTGCTGGACTCATCATGGTGGGAAACTTCCAGGTAATCAGAATCTGAATCTCAATCCGAATCACTAATCACCAAGCATAATACATTTACAGGGATTTGTCTTGGTGACATTGGGACATATTGATAGACGACACAGTTTCACAGTACATACTGACACATATGGCACAAGGACAACATATAATAAAGTTTAACTACTCTAGCCAATTTAGCATTGTATTATGTGATAATGATGGTCTAGCAGTCATGTTTGTTTTATGTAAGAAAGCTTCATTACCATTGGATATTTCTGGATTATGTCAGTGGTCCATTAAATCAGTGTTTCCCAAAGAGTGAGTTGGGATCCAAAGGTGGATTTCAGGCAAATTAATAGGAACTTGGTGTCTGTGCTTAGTGGTTGTCACAAGTGTCCCTGTAATGTCAGGTTGGCTGAATAAAATGTAGTGTGCTAGTAGGTTAGGTGCTAACAATAGAGGACATTTTTCTACCCAACTTAAACTACTCACTAAAAACAGAAAAAACATCCTATCCAACCAATAGCTTGCAAACTCAATTACTGCATGGCTCACATGAACAATTATTTTGAAAACTTGGTGCATTCAGAAAGATCTCACTGTTAGGGATTTTCACCACCTCCGGCTATTGTTCATCACAATTGCTTTGTTGAAGTTGAGGTGGATGTTTGATCTTTGCCAGGGAATTGGAGGTCCCTCAGGTGTGGTCTAGTGATCCTAAGGGGGGCTTTTGTTATTGTTGCAACACCATAAATGTGGCCTTTATACCATAAATAGAATTTTCAAAAGATTCATTCAGTGCTAATCCCATTTCATGTATTTCAGTCTGCAATTTAGCAGGTAGAAATGTTTGCTTTATTCCCATAAAGAGCTAACATGCTTCATCCTAGACATGAACTGTTATGCAGCATTATCATGTTGCAGGGTTTTATGGGTTGGTAGCTTGGCAACAGAAAGCATATGGTCTCTCTGGGCTCTGTGTAATATAAACAATACAGGGGTTAACGTCAGAGATGGGCCACTAAGGAGCAGCGACCATGCTGCCTCTCTTTAACCAATACACAGATACCTTAAGCTAATGGCCAAGATCTCTGGTGCAAGTCAGAGATTTACACGACTAAATCATCTTCACTGAGTGTAGCTATGGTCACAGATAACATTGACATGTCATGTTTTTAAATTGTAGTACATTTTCACTCCGATTACACTACCTAGTTGGAGTAATCGATGGGATTATGTCAGCAAATAGTGTAATTAATGATGGATTACTTTTGTAAGAGATCTTGAAAGCAACCTTCTCAACCCTATATGTGTTTGTGGTTGAATAATGGTGTGGCTGCTGAGTGTTTCTGATCCAATTCTCCCCTGCAGGCTACCAGCACTTTGTAGGCTTGCCAAACAAATCTCTCTTGATGTTCTGTTTGGAAATCCTCCGGCAGCTTCTCTGTGGTAGTATGATCTTAAAAACAAGAGATTTTGGCTCACTGGCTGGGTGTATGTGTTCCTGCCCTCAGTACACTCAAGAGAAGTTCATCTTAAGGACATGCCCTCATGATGAGCTTATCCTTAACTCTCCTCCCCCCACCTGCTTTTAACAACAACTCAGTAAGAGTGTCACCTTTTGTGGCGATTTGTAACAGCTATTACTGACCAGTACCTGATTCTTCCCCAAAATCATTTGTTCGTTTGCAGTATAAAAAAGATAAGCCATGCAGTTTCTTTTGATCGCTCTCTGCTCCCAGTAAGGCCAAAGTAACTACACGTGCTGTGAATGTGGTAACAGAGTCGTGGCCTGCAGCACAGCTTGTTATGTTTTCTCTGCACATTGTGATACAGAGAGACTAACTAATAATAGTCTTGCTCTCCTGGCGCACATCTGTATGAGCCTAAATCAAGTGAAGCATGTACAGATTTAACCCAGTCCCGCTTTTTCTATGTGGACTGTGTTGAGTTCAACTTGACACGATCCAGTCTCTTTCAGCACAAGAGCTGGAGATGATGAAGATGATCTCTTTGACTTTACAATTAAGTATCTTTACAGTTTTCCCTGTTCCATTCTCATCTTGTATTTTCCTGGTGCAGATTGTCCTCCTTGATCCAATGAGAGCCCTGAACATGACATTCTGTGCCAGATGACATTGTAATTGTGATTATCTAGAGTGGTGGTGAAGGGTCATGATGACCGTGTGTGTGTGTGTGTGTAATGTGTGTTTTTTACTGACTTTGTTGTGTCCAAAAATGTCCCCACGAGAACAGACATGATGGTCACATGTAAAGGACAGTTTTCCGGACCCCATTAGGAAAGGGGTTGTTTACAGGGTTAGAATTTGTTTTAGGGTCAGAATTAGAGTTGGGGTTGAGGGCTAAGGTTCAGCACAGGGAATGACTGTCTATCAAGAGAATTGTTTGTGTGTATTTTGTGTTGATGTGTGTGTGTGTGTGTGTGTGTGTGTATGTGTCTATCTGTGTGTCTGTGTGCCTTCTAGGTGGATTATGCAAAAGTCCTCCACTATGTTGGAGCTGGAGTGACCTTCCCCACCAGTATGCTGTTTGTGTGTCTCCAGTCCGCCCTGACCTACAGACTGGCCAAGACCCAGGAGGAGTACCGAATGGCACACGTCCGTCTGGGAATGTCCCTGCTGGCACTTATTGCCCTAGTGCTCAGTATCCTTCCAACATGCTGCAAATGTCAATTCACAGAGTTGCTGTGTTAAAAAGGGATTCCACTAAAATTGTCTTTTAGCTTGTTATGCTGCAGAAGTAGACATTTTCCTAAAATTACTAAATTGTACCCACACCAAGAATATACAACAGTGACAAAAAATGTAGATGTGTAATAAAATGTGTGCATTACATTTTGTTTCAACCATCTCAAGCAAGGCAATTCGATGCTGTCATATGGTTGCATTTGCAATGTTTGCCTCACACCAATAAGTTACAGATCAGTTCCCCTTTAACAATGCCGTACAATCTGTGGGGGCACTCAGAGTTTGAGTTGTGGCATTTGTGTCAGTTCAGGTTGGTAAAGAGGTCCTGGTATTTTAAATGGCATCTAACCACCAGAGGAGTGTCTAGTATTTGGTGGCGGCAACGTGACTGTGAGAGAGAGTTCTTTGGCGGTCCACATGTTGACCATGGCCATTGTCCCTCCATTGTGTTTGTAAGTTACATTATAATGTGTTGCATGGCCCCCTGTTGGAGAAAGAGGAGTGTTGCGTCCCTTGTGTGTGTGTTTACTTATCCTCACTCACTCCACACTCCTGCTGTGCAGCTATTGTTCTCCTTAACCTCTGTTCACCAGGTGGGGTATTCTTTTGCCAGGAGAGCTTTGCCTTGCAGCACGCCTCTGCCATATTCGAGTGGATCTTCTGCATGCTCATCATGCTGTTCTATGGGACGTTTGCATTTGAGTTTGGGGGCATGTCAGGTGACACCCTGATGGTCTTGTCCAGGGGAGGAGGGGTCCAGAACTTCTCTGCCATTGACCATAAGATAGAGGTGGCAGGAGGGCCCAACCACCACCAGCCAGAGAGTTTGTCTATGCTGTAACCTAACTACAGCATGCTACAGTGTCCCTGACCAATCACATGCAGGACCAATCTGGAGGACTCCAAAGTGGATCCACAAGAGCTTGGACCCTGCATATTGCCATGCTCAGTATTGCACTTAGCTATGGTGCCAAAGCTAAACTAGCCACCAAAGACTTACAGACTATGGACTAATATACTGCTTTGTAAAACTGCAGGCCAGAATGGATTCACACTGCGAAACATTGAACAACATTGTGCGTTACAAGTGCCTTTTGGAACACAATGAATTGCCAGTACACAATTGTGAAGACACACACATATACACTCACATACACACACACACAAGGATACACAATCCTTGATCTTTGCTTTAATCATCAAATAACAATCACTCTCTGAATTGTTGACTGCAGTTGCCTTTCATCAGATTCAATATCCTGAACGTGCCTTAGATGTCTTAGCTTACAGAGCAGAATGTTGCAGGGTCAGTGTTGGCGTTTATTTTTATGTTTGGAGGTTCAGACCCCGAATTGTGTATTGTTTCTTCTCAGGAAATTCTGTTACATCATCAGCTTTCACTCAGTGCCTCAAAGATAAGGGAAAACCATTCAAAACCTCTGACAATGGAGGGGTTGTTATTGAGTGCCAAGAATTATTTGTTTCATATGTAAAATGATTTGTGCTGTTACCCACATTCCATGGCTGGACACGTCTGACACCCCTGTTGTATTGACAGTTTTACATCCATCCATTGGGGGGCGCTCACATTTTGTGTTGTTGTGATACTCTAGGCAACTTTTGGGGAAACACAAGAGGACAGTTGCCCAAGTAGATGTCTCATATTGCCCAAGTAACTTTTATTATATGTTTTGCCTTTTGTGTAGCTTCGAGTCCTTACCAAATAAGTTGCCAGTTGTATCATAGCTCTCAGTGACTGACTTTTTAGTGGGACCAAACTCGAGCAGAAAATCACCATGCTGTATTTGATCATAGACATCACTATGTTTCCAAGAAATAATGTGCATTAATGTATGCAGATTTTTTTTTTCTTTTTTATTTAAAAAAATAAAAGCAAATGAAGAAAAATACAATTTCTTAATTTTGCGTTTTGATCCAGTGTGAGTGAGTGAGTTAATATATGGAGCTTTATAAGAGAATTAAAAAGATGCCTTCTTGTTAAAATGTTTTATTGTTCAAAAAGCATATTTACATTATGTTCCAGTTATATTGACAAATTGTGTGTGAAGAATCTGATATGATCAGCTTTTAGAAAAGAGAAAGATCACACAAAGATGACAGTGGTTCACAAGACACTAGATTCACAGGGTCTTTTCTCTACTTAACTGAAGAGCCAGAGGCCATATCTCCTTGCTAGTATTACACCTCGTCTCTGTTTTGTAGCCATTCTTTGGAAATCAACCACAGAGTGTCTACAGGTCTCAGCAAGTTACATTCAGGATGTTTTATACCAATTAAAATAAAACTTCATCACAAAAATAGACCTGAAAAGTAAAAATAAGAGCATTCAGAATACATGTTTGTGGTTGATTTATCATTAAAAACTAAAACATTATTTACGACCTCTGAAACTGTGGACTTAAACGCTGTACAGTATATATTACTTTTTAAGACCTTTTAAGTTTTTACATTTAGATAATCCAATGTGACACTGTTTAAAGACCTGCAGACACCCTGCTAACAGCCAGCTATCAAATCCAAAAACACACAAACCAAACATAAACATGTATACCTGTTAATAACCATGCAACAAACAGGGGCCTTACATCATTTCCATTCCCTGAATTTTAGAAATATAAAGTTGTATAGGTATCCATTTTGACTGCATACGTCAATTAAGTCAAACATGACAAATACAGCTCAATGGTTCTTATTTCATATTTCAGTGAGACATTATAGAGGCTCTGAAATGTCTGCAAACAAATGTATGGCTATTCTACCTTTACATTTGGTCTTTCACCTCTTTCTGCTTTGTCTGCTTTGTGCACCTTTTTCAACTTTGTCACCCAGCTAAATGTCTTAAGGCACTGCGGAAGATTTTGAAACCACTTGTAAAGCTGCACTGAAAAGTAAAACGTGCGCGTACCAAACTCTATACATGGGTCTGTATACTGGATCTATGTAATAAAAATGCCAGTATCTCCAGTTGCCATTGGGGGGGTTATGAAGTCATCATAAATTACAAACCCGCCATACCCCCAACCAATGACCAGCCTTTACCACCCCACTGTTGCCCATCCTTCCTCCCCCTTCCCCCGTCTTGTGACAGCTGCCCTCGTCCTACTGGGTTACAGGAGCATGAGGACAGCTAGTCTGTTGCTCATCTCACACACCCACACAGACACACACACACACACACACACACACACACACACACATACATACATACATACATACACACACACACTAGAAGTTGAGGTTCTTGGGGACCTCCCAGGGAAAGTCCTTTCTGCCAAAATGGCCATAGCAGGCTGTCTTTTGGTAGATTGGCCTCTTCAGCTCCAAGTCTCTATAAATCAATCAAAACAATAAATGTGTTTGATACAGAACCAATTGAATACTTTAAGGGCAAGATACAGTTTTTAATTTTTTATGTTTTCATATATATATATATAACGATGTGCCCGTGACAATTATCATATGGTAACAACCAGGAAGATGCAATATCTGTGCAATGCTCACCTGACAATGACCCCAGGCCTGAGATCAAAGTTCTTATTGACGATCTGTAGCAGTTCCATCTCATTCTTCTGAGAGGAGCCATAAGTGAACAGGGAGATGGACAGTGGATGGGCCACTCCAATTGCATAAGCCACCTGAAAAAACAGACATGGGAGGCATAGTAATGCATAACTTAAGGTGCATGATAGCGCAGGACTTGATAGAAAGATAGTTAAGTCCCACTTACACCATTGGTTAGAGTTGGGACTATGCCTGAAATGCCTGAAAACCTTGGGAAAACGGTTTGTACCAAACTTCAAATAAAGACACCAACATTCCTTATATAGTCGGTAGATCCCTGATAGTTTTGATGGAAAGCCATCTCACCTGCACCAGTACCCTCCTGCAGAGTTTGGCCTTGACCAGGGACTTCGCCACCCAGCGGGCAGCGTAGGCAGCTGAGCGGTCCACCTTGGTGTAGTCCTTCCCAGAGAAAGCCCCCCCACCATGGGCACCCCAACCACCATATGTGTCAACAATGATCTTCCTACCAGTCACACCAGCATCACCCTGTCGAGGGGAACATTAAGCTGTAAGCTTTTAACAGATTCTTGCAGCCTTCATGCAGGATTTGGGGATTTTAAATGTGAGATGCAACATCATGTACATTGATGAACAGTGTAAGGAACAGATTTTTGCTTTCCTTTCCTAGAGGATCAATAAGGGCATCAAATTATTATGGACAGCCGTACAGACAGTATACGCATTTTACCAGAGTGGTCAGGAGTGCAGGAACAGCAGCGCTGGATCAGGATGGTATGCTATTATGGGACACTCATTGTAACCACTAGGTCATCTTACCTGGGGTCCGCCAATCACAAAGCGTCCGCTGGGCTGCAGGTGATAGATGGTGTTCTCGTCCAGGTACTTGGATGGAACCACAGCCTTGATGACCTTGTCCTTCAGGATCTCCTTCTGCTCCTCCAGAGTCACATAGTCATCATGCTGTACCGAGATGACCACAGTGTGGACCCTCTTGGGAATCACAGCACCGTTCTCCTGGGTGTAATGAACTGTCACCTAGAGGAGAGAGGAGAGAAGAAGAAGATAGAAAGAGACCAGTAGACATACAGACACAAAGGCAGATGGACAGGAAAACAGACAGTGACAGAGACAGGGAGAGAAATTGAAGAGTTATATTCCAAAATGCTATATATATATATATATATATATCGATTGTGCATTAAACATTACTTGAATTATTTCTAATTTAGTCAGTAAAGTATTTTATTAGGACTTAAGTAACCTGACATATTTGTTTTAACCTTGTGCTGTCAATAAGTTGGTAAGTAGGTGTCGCTTTCTTCAAATCTCATTTTGGAATGAAACTCAATGGAATGAGGCAGCTTTCGGACACAAGCTACAGGTATCACATATTCTGTCATGGCTGGGCCATTACACCTGTGTTCAGACATGCAATGTAATAACTGTAAGCCACACGTGCTCGTTTAGGGATTTGGGCAGATCACTTGAGCCAAATGAAATGTGGCTTGCTTCATTTTGGCTGCTTCTCAACAGAAGGAACTCCAAACAGCTTCTTGATATCTCCACCTCCATAGAGACATCCCTTTTCACATCTGAGCTTTTGCAAAGAGCTTGAAGCTTGGGAGTGACAGGTGTCTAGTGGGCTTAAGGGACCAAAAGGCCTGTCCATGGGATTGTGGGGGCGGAGACTGTTGAGGGATCATTGAAAAGGCTTCCTCAGCAGTGGGGTAAAAACAGAGACCATGCATACCAGCATGTTCTGGTCTGTGCCGGTATTCCTAGCCTCCTATACTAGTGACTAGAGGGTTCAATGTAAACACGGGACTAACTACTGGCTGACACATTCACTATGTGACTAGTATGACTGCATTTGTATGACTGCATTTGAGGAAATAATTTGAGATATATCTGGGTCATGGTTTACTGCATTTGAAATATACAGGCTGTGTTATGGCCACTTACAGAGAATTAGATTGAGTGTATACTGTAGTATTATACAGTACAGCATATGGTCTAGGGAATATCCTGATCATACCTGTGTCTTGGAGTCAGGGCGGAGCCAGGGGACAGTCCCGTTCCGTCTCAGTTCGGCCATCTTAGCATTGAGTTTGTGGGCGAGGACAATGGTGAGGGGCATGCACTCTTCTGTCTCATCTGTAGCATATCCAAACATCAGCCCCTATCCATAGATAATAAGCAGAATTAAACCTTGATTGATTAGTTATTTTTATTAGTTTATCCACTTTGTAGCATAGAAAATGCAGAGCTCCACTTTAGAGCAGGACTAGACTGGATAGACTATGACATCAATGTCAATCACTGTACCACTGATGTGTTATGTATTATACAATACATTATTTGGATTGACTTTGATGCTGGTAGAGTTGTCCCCCTGGTCCAAATGGGAAGGCCCAAGTTAGGAAAAAGAGGGTATTTGCTGTGTTGGTGTCTGAGATGACCTGGTCTCCAGCTCCAATGTCGCTCTCCACTCGGTCGACATGAACTCCCTGAGCAATATCAGGGGACTGCTGCTCCAGGGCCACCAGCACATTACAAGTCTTATAATCAAAGCCTGGACAGAGAGAGGACGACAGAGAGAGAGAGAGAGTGAGAGAAACAGAAAAAAAGTCAGAATCAAATCATTTCACACAAAAGAGAGTGCTGGCCCTGACAAATGAACAAATTTTTATATATGGTCCGAGTACAAGTCCGATGGGTTGCTTTCACCCATGCACCTCCAAATTGGCTGCAGATGCAAGCTCTGACAACAATTGAAAGATCAGTTCAGGTTCTACATACCTTTGTCTGAGTTGTCATAGCCAATGTGTTGAATTGTTTCCCTCACCACCTTCTGGTAGTCCACATTGGCCCGTGATGTGATCTCACCACAGAGCAGCACCATGCCGGTCTTACACACTGTCTCTGTTTCAGAGAATAGAAGACATAGACATTATACTACGTATGAGTTTTTCTGGGGTATTTAATAGCGCTGTCAGACCTTAAAACAGCATTTGCAGCTTATTGCAAAAGTCTGTGGAGTAGCAGATGAGTGAGATAGTGTCAAGAAAGGTGTCAACCACTGAAAAGTAAAATGACTTTCATATGCTTTCCTGTTACCGTCTACACTTTCTGGCCCAGGTTGTATAAAATGTTTTCTGTGGCAAGTGTCTGCTGAGGAAAGACAATGTGCTTGTTTGTGTTCTGCCTCCCTCTGCTGGAGGGAAACTCATTGTTACTCACCACAAGCCACCTTAGCGTCAGGGTCTTGCTTCAGGTGAGCATCCAGCACAGCGTCACTGATCTGGTCACATATCTTATCTAGGAACGAGGAAAGGGTTTGACTATTACAAAACATGCAGAACTCAGTAGGCTGAATATCACAAAATGCAATGGTCTGTAACTATCTTAATTGATTACACTGGGTTGTGTCCTTGTGGGTTGTTTCCTTGTCTGACTTTTCGCTTCACATGCCAGATGCCTCGTCTGGGTAGAGCTACAAAATATTAGATTTCAGCCGTTCCATTAGAGTACTACTCCTCGCTCATATTAGGAGCTATGGCCCTAAGAATAGCCTTGGTTTGACATACTACGCTACATAGTATGGCTCAAGTTCATCAGAACAATCAAACTACCACCACACTGCAGTTAGCTACTGCACAGTAATACAGATAAGACTCCTTCTTTTCATTCACCTCATAAAGAAATGAGTGCATAGGTCACGTGGCAAGTGTGAGTGCCTCTATTTCTGTATTTCATATAACAGTGCCAGTGTCACACATGGAGCATGTATAGTATGTATGCATTCAAGTCTAGTGTGAGTGGGAGTCTTGGGGCATCAGCATTGTTGATGATTCTACCCACCATGCAGCAGAGAAGCTGGCAATGTGCTGATGTGTTAAAGATTACCGACCCCATGCAATGTTGTTTACATACTTCTGCATATGTCAAATGCATAAACTGAACCCATAGTGCCGCATGCCTCTTTTACCATGTACATCACAATTACAGACAGCAACTGCTCTCAAGTAAGAGTCAAGTAAACACAACAGTTTACTTGCAACAGTAAATTTGCAGTTACAGAGTGCAACTTTCTTGCACTTTTACTAAATTGCGAAGTATCACGTGCATCTACTTTGTTTTCTCTCAATGCAGGGGTGTGTGGACCATCGAAACTATTTTCTAGCATGGTGCACTGCCTTGCATGCCTCCATGCAGTGCGGCTTCATTACTATGTTCTGCATGGAGGGAATACTTCTGAGTGGCCACAAAACATGAGGTCCTCTACTCACCAGGGTGTCCCTCTCCTACGGACTCAGAAGTGAACATGAAGGATCCGTCATGCTCAGAGTCGTCGTACATCCCATCCACTGACCCATTCATTCTGTCCCCCTATAAGTGGTTTGACAAGGAAGAAACTAGATAGAGGCAACGTGGATAACAAGTATGGAGCTGGGGAGCTGTGACGGCAGTTGAGTCCTTGTGTTCTTATCAAGACTGGATGACAATAAGAGACAGAATGTGCAGGAGACTTTGGCAAACAGAAATGCAGTCTAATCTCACAGCCCTAAGGCATTGCACCCGGACAACTCTGCACTATATAAGGCAAAGATAACATGCACTCTCATCCACATGCTCCAACTCACAGGGGGAGGGGGTTATGTGAACCAGCGGGCTAGACCATTCAGAAGGGAGAAAAGAGAGGGAGGGATTCAGTTTTTTGCTAGAGAAACTTTTTTTAACTCCTTGTGTGCTGAACATTCTCACTCTGTCACAGCCATGTCAGTGACCGGGCCAATCAAAATCAAATTCCTGTGCTAGACATTGCTGCAGCCCTTCAATAAGGCTGTTGAAAGAAAAGCACTCACTGCATCAAAGGGCTACTTTGAAGCTCTCCCACCCATGCCTAGTCTTTGTCTCTTTGTAGCTTGGGGCCCCTGAGATCCCTGTTGGCCTGTTGGGATGCCTATGCTACCAGAGCCCGGTAGAGGTCTCTGGTATGTGTAAAACAGCTTATGCAGTACTTGTGCTTACAATACATTATACTGTTATGATGTTTATTACTACAGTAACAGTATGACAGTATGATGCAAATGTTTGCAAGTGCGTATATGTGTGTGCGTGTGTGTGTGTGTGTGTGTGTGTGTGTGTTTTCTGGCGGGGCGCTACTCTGTGCATATATGTCAGGGTCAGGTGTTGGAGAGATGATATTTGGTGTGGCTGCTGAGCAGTGTGGCACTGTGAGGCGAGCAATGTGCCAAGATCCTGTTTCCCCTCCAGCAGTTTTAGGGAATGTGGCAGCTGCGTGTGTGTCATCCATCCCGGTATATCTCAGCGCATTCCAACTGTGTCCCCTGATGTGTTGACCTGGCTCTACAATCTATGATTTAGTTGCCTTGAATTCAGGACCTGAAAAATTACCTGTCCAAATTAAAGCAGTTATGGCATTGGTTTATTGATGAAACAAAGCATCCTTGTTGTAATACATTGAGAAGTGTTGTGTGTGTGTGCGTATGTGCGTGCATGTAAACCTAAATGTCCCAGCAGTTGTGAAAGACAAACTAGACAGTATGAGGAACCCAGATGCCCCTTGTTCCTTCATCAAAATGAAAAAGCACCATATTCCTATTTATTGTTACAAACAAACAAACAAACAAACAAACAAACATATCATCACCAATTACTGCTATTCTTTCAATTAAGTCGGAACTGTTTTATTAGGGTAGGAGGGAGGATTAAGGAAGTGACGCCGTTACCATGGAGACACAACACGTATCCGGACGCTCAACGAAAGGAAGGTTTGTTTAAAGCAATGTCTTTTACGGTTGTTTCGGTTTCTAAATGACAGAAGTTGTGATATTTTATTAACAATTGCAACAATACATAGTGTCAAAATGGTACACTGTATAATGTAAATAGAAACGTTGCAATAAGCAAACAAAACTTTTGTTTTCCATGAAAGTGCTCGTTCATTTCAAACCTGATCGATTTTGCATAGTTCCAAAGTTCCTAGCTAAGGCTAAGTGACTAGCTAACATTGGCTGGTAGTAGAGTGAGCTTACCTGTTTGCAAAAATGTACTCACTATCCCGCTATTAAGTCTATATTTCAACTACCTATCCAGAAAAAAATGGATTCGGAGTACATAAAAAGACACCTGGGGAAAAGTCTCGCTGAAGGACTTGCCGAGGTGGCCGAGCAGCGTCCTGTGGACCCTGTCGAATATCTTGCTCACTGGCTTTACAAATACAATGAAAATATTGAACATGAGGCGAAGGTAAGTTGTTGTTTTGCTTTCTTTCCAGTAAGGGGCAGCATTGTACAACATAGTATCCCTCGGCTCATGATTATCTTGAAGTCCTTTAGGAATAACGTTGCACTACTACTACAACTACTACTATAAATACTACTACTGCTACTAATACTACTGCAACTCCTCCTACTACTACAAATACTCCTACTATTAGTACTACTACTATTAGTACTACTACTACAACTACTGTAAATACTACTGCTGCTACTACTGCTACCACTACAACTACTATTACTACTACTACTAATAATAATAATACAATCAACTTCAAAATAGAAGTTACAAACTGCTTAGCAAAAAGAAACTGAAAAAACAGATATAATGAGAAAGATGAAATTATGTAAGGCCTTTTTGTACAAATGGGTTTTGTTTTGAGGTGCTTTAAAGAATGACACAGATTTAGCCAGTCTAAGCTCCTCAGGCAAGGCCTTACACAGCCTAGGAGCCCTGACAGCGAAAGCCTGATCACTTTTTGTCTTTAGCCTGGAACAGCCAAAAGAGCCATGCCTGAGGATCTGAGTGGCCAAAAGGTATCAATAAAACCATTGTAAGGGTGCTAAAAGGGGTGTAATGTGGTCTTTTCTCCTAGTCCTGGTCAAAAGTCTTGCTGCAGCATTTTGCACAATCTGGAGCCATGCCACAGTTTGTTGGTTAAACAAGATATAAAAACATGTATAATTCAATCTGTGCCAGTGAGAGACAGGACTGATCTGATTTTGGCAAAATTCCTTACTTGGAGGAAACTGGGCTAGCTTTTGGAATGTGGCTCAAGGTTTAAACTTTGATCAAAGATGATGACTAAACACTTAGATAAAGCTTTGACGTTATCTGTTAAAGAACCAAGAGACTGTTGAATTTGTCTTGAAATGCATTCAGGACAAATAATAAGAACTGAATTTTTGTCAGAGTTTTAAGTGTAGAACAGTCTGAGACATCCAGCGATGAACATCAGCTAAACAGTGATGTAGTATGGCCAACTTACTCATGTCATCGGGTTTTACTGACGGATATAGTATCATTGGCGCAGGAGTGGAAGGCAATACCATGCCATTCAGTTTCCTTCTTTAATAATGAGCCTTTTAGACCGACAAACCCATAGAACTATCAAATACAAACCTATTATAATATTCTTCATCCTACCACTTATTGTAATTTCAGCAAAAGGCCAATTTGGCATTGCTGGAGCAAGATGAGATCAAGGCCAGAGAGGAGGCACTGCACCGACAAAAGCTGAAGGAGGAAGAGGAAAAGATCAGTGAGGTCTTGGAAGAGTCCAAGAAAGTATGTTGAGTTTTAAAATTCCCATAATATTGGGATTGTGTGTGTGTTTGGACACTAACCAGAATGTGTTGATCTTTAAAGGCATCTGAAACTGAGGTTTCAACTCCTTCATCTACTCCTACTCCTGTGTTCGAACTATCCAAAAACTCCTACCAACCAAGTCTTGCTGCACTGCTGGAGGGAGATGATGTAAGATTTGTTTTTGTTTCTTTAGATTATTTTGAGGCTGTGCTCTCTTGTTAAATCGTTTTCTGACTTATTTTAATTGTGAAGATTTATCCAGTTTTAAGAAGTAGTCTTAGTCACAGTTCAGAACATAAAAGGTAGAGGACCCCTATCTTGAAAAGTTATTCAAAAGTAAACAACAAGACCCAGCAGGAACAACAAGTGAAGAGAGATGAGGTTCAGGAAAGGAATGTCATCACAGAAATGTAGTCCTATTTCTGTGATGCTCTATGCTCCCATGGAGTAAATGTATTAAAACCTTAAATTACATTTTGAGCAAAAACCTTCAAGAATTTCATCAACTCATTAGCAGATCTCTCAGAAGGAGCATACAGGGTCTGATGCGACCACAACAGGAACTGCTGAAGAGAAGAAACCTCTGACAGCAGAGGAATCAATCACCTCTGATTCAGAAAAGCAGCAGGGCATGGAGGAACTCCAAAGCAAAGCTTGGGAAAATAACACAGAACAGCAGGTGATAAAGCTGATATCAACAATATGCTTCTGGTGTGCTTCTGGTGGTGGTGCCTCCGATGAAGCTCTGCAATCTCTTCCATGATGCTTTCCTTTTTCTTCTTCGGTTCTGAGTTGTGAATGCTGCTGAAGTTATGGGAAGGTGGAGTGGCGGTAGGCCTACTCTTACACATTCTGCGTATGACTCCCCTCATGGCCTGGCGTGTATGATGTGGGAGTGATCGTCAAATGACTTCAAATGGTTTAAGGAGGTGATGTGTCTGCCAGGTGATGGTTACAGATAATGTAACCACTCCAGAGTCCACTGGGAGAGAACCTGTGGAGGCCAGTTCTTCTCCTTCTGAGGTCCTCAGCACTCAAGTCAAAGATGAGTTGAAAGAAATGCCTGAAACTGATGCGGAGCCAGGCAATGATCAAGTAGAAGATGAAGAGGTTGACCAAGATAAGGATGAGGTGATGAGCCATTCTTTGTGACCAAATGGCACCCGTTTGTATTTTAGACATGTCATGTAGCTTAGCTGTTTACCTGAATGGTTTATATTGTAACTAGAGTTGTTAAAGGAAGGTACATATCCTTGCAAGAACAAAGGGCAAGGCATCCTCAGGTTCAATTACATATTGTTTTGTTTCACAAACTGCTCAGCAGGTGGCTGGACAAGCTGAAACTGGTGAACGTGAGCTCGCTGATCCATTACAGTCAAATTCTAGCCAAGATGCTGATGATTTAAACTCAAACAAAACAGAGGAGCTACACGAGGAGCAAAACCCTCGTTCCCTTGAACTTCAAGAAAAAGAGAAGGTGATGCTGTTGAAATACGGATAATGTGACTAAATGCTGTCTGAGATTGATTTTTATGTACCCAGATGAGGATTCATGTCCTTATGTACTTTTTTGAGGATGCAACAGATCCAAGGAAAGACAGTGGACAGACTGGTTAAAAAGATTAAGTGAGCTGAAGACAGGTTACATTTAAAAGGCCAGATAAGGAAAAGAGAGGCAAATGGAACAAGAAACCCACAGCTGTGAAGAACAGAGAAAATCCATTTCCCCAAAAGAACATGAGTCAGGCTGAGCAAAGGTGGAAGACTAGGATTGAATAGCTAAACATGTTGTCCATAATCTAATTCACTCCTTTTCACACGTGGCACCATTTTATCAGGAGACTGACAACAGAAAACCTGCTGATTCCATCCAAGTGGAGTCAGCCTCTGGCCCACAGAGTGAAGGTCTCAAACCAGAAGAGACACTTTCTGTGGAAGAAGAGATAAAAGAAGAGGAACAGGAGACGAACAAGCCAATTTCTCCTCATCACGACCAGGAAGAGGTGGTTGCTCTGATATACTGACTCTATTGAGCATGTGCAATAATTCATACATTCATTAGTGTATTGCAAATATGCAGAATATTTTTAGCCTATTCTTCCTAAAAGTTATCTCTGGCAATTGGCCCGGGCTATGTTTGACACACTAAGAAAGGAAAGCAAGTCCAGAGGAGGCAGCAGTGTGAAGCTTGATAATGAAAGATCCTAGCAGCGATGGGCAGTCAGCACTGTGAGGGTGGAAATAGAAATGCTAGACACTTTAGTTTAATGTTTGACCAGTATTGTTCTGACCATCTCATCTCAGGAGGCAGACAAGCCCCAGACAAGTGGGACCACTGACGTAATGAAAGATGAGACACAGTCGGGCGAGGGGCCAGTGATGTCGCAAGGGGAGCCTGAAAACTCTCCTGACAAGGAAAAAGGCCCGGAGAAGGTAGAAGACAGTGCTTCTAAAATGAATAAATCAGCTGCATCTGACCTTTGGCCAACTGGGAACAATGAAAAATATCTCGAGTGATTTATGCTTGTCTATGTGAAATGCTAAAGTGAATAAGTGTGCCCATGAGCAAAGGGGCCTGCCTCAAACTGTCTCAATGCCCACATAGTAGATACATTCTTACAGTATGCTTGATGAATGATTTCTAACTAAGATTTGTTTTGCTTTTCAGGAAGAAGAAAATGAAGCAGAACAGGCATGAAGTGCTCAGTGTTGTTTTTTCTCATTGATCTACATGACATACTTTATAGATTTAAATTCATTTATGTAATATTTCTATTGTACACATAGCTACTGTATCTGACACTGTTACAGAGCTAATACCGCTGTGCCTTCGGGATGATGTGTACATGATGGATCCATTTGTGTAAATATGCAACTGTTGAGTTTGATTAAATAAGCCTAAATGGTAATGTGTTGTTTTTTTTAATCCGATTGAACTCTGTTCCAATAGGCAGGGCAAGTGGTAGAGGGTAAAGTGGTGATGACTCATTATTCATGTGACTTGTTTCCGAACACTCCTTTTCATTCAGCTCTTATCTAAGTAAGGGCGTTATCCACTCCATCTTGAAAAGAGAAGATTGCATTGCAAAATCTGTAACAACAAAGCGATATTTTATTAGTCTTGCAATGTCTGATATTTAAAACCTTGAAAGCTGATGCATTTTTTTCAAACCTGATTCACTCCCCTTTGAACAGGCAAGTGGAAAAGGGCAAAGGGTGACGCTGCATGACTCGTTATTTATTTCCAGCAGCAGACTTGATAGTCACGGCGTCACCAGTTGACCACAGCTGTATGTAATCTAGTCGTGTGAGAACAGTGTCAGAGTCTATGCCGATTGAAAAAGGGCTCAGTTTGGGAAACTCTCATTGGATTATCTGGAACTGAAACGGGTGGGGCCCGGCTGTGCGCCAGGCGAGCAGTTGGCAACATGCAATAAAACGGGCTGAGGAAGAGCGCCGTTTGGAAGGGAATTTGTCGCTCACCTTCGGAAGAACCAAAGGCCATCGGGGATGGAAGTCGTCACCCGCGCCGTGACCGCCGTCGGCGCGTTTATTACTGGCGTTTTGAATTTTGTCACCGATATATTTCTGACAGCACCGCTGAAGGCCACTCTCAAACATTTAGAGGAGACCGAGCTTAAGTATTTGAAAGGAGGTAAGACGACATAGCTCAAAGAAACAAGTAATTTTCATGTCCTGACTCTTGTTTTCACTCAAACAAGTGCACTGACAGTGATGTGTTGCCATTTTCTGTGATTGGTTATTCCATTGTTTGACATGCTTTATGCAGCAGATCACTGCGTTGTTTCAATTTTCTTACAACCGTTTTATTGTTAATTCCCATGTTATATTTTTAGAAATATCAGTGTCTGAGTATCGTAAAGCGCTGTGAAATGTATTATTTTGATGGAATGATTAATTTCTGCTCCGCATTCAGTCTAATGCCTCTGTTCCCTAATTCCCCTTTCACCCAATTTCTTCACCCAGAAAATAAGTCTTTCAAGGCCAAATCTCTGTGGGAGAAGTCTGGAGCTGTAATCATGGCTGTAAGGAGGCCTGGGTGATTTTTGTGCAGAGAGGTAATATGTCAGTAAGATCCTGTCATCACTGTGATGTTTTACCCTGTTTGTGCTGTCCAGTACTGCCTGGATCCAGGTTCATGATTGTCAAACATGTTTCACCTTTCATTAGGTGAATAATATCCTAACAAACCATCACTAATATATTTCTATTAGGACTTAGTGTGTCTGTCTGTGGTACTCAATAGTGAGTTTATAGTGATGTATCTACCTTTTTTAGGGTAGTAATCTTCCTTTAGGAGTTAGTTTTATCAGTTAGCATAATAATATAATAATATAATGTATAATAATAATATTCTAAAACTTATTACAAAACACTCAATGGTTTTCATCAGTTTGTTTTCAATGATCATTGGCTGCAGGAGGCTGCAGAGCTGTCCTCTCTGAAACCCCAGCTGGATGAGCTTGGGGTCCCTCTGTACGCTGTGGTGAAGGAGGACCTCGGCACAGAGGTCCAGAACTTCAGACCCTACTTCAATGGAGAAGTCTTCTTAGATGAAAAGGTGCAGCTTATTTCCATAATGAATGAGTGTTGTTTGGTGAGCTTTCCCTGCTGCAGCAGTGTTTTATACAGGATCATGGTATTTAGTGGCCGAGCCAGTTCCAGCACCAATACTTTAGGAATACACTGAAGTCATTCAAGATCCATGGCAATCGATTTAGGCCTTGCTGAAACACTGTCCTCTTGGTTGCTTGCAGAGACGTTTTTATGGGCCCCGTGAGCGGAAGATGGGTCTGCTAGCATTCCTCCGTCTCGGGGTGTGGCTGAATGGCCTGAGGGCCTTCAAGAACGGCTTCGTGGGAAATGTTTTCGGGGAGGGCTTTGTCCTCGGTGGGGTGTTCGTCATTGGACCAGGACAACAGGTAAAGTGTGTCAACAGGCAGTCCCAAACATGATTCATCAAAAATTATTATTACACAATCAATCAATACCTCACCTTTTTTACATGTGCAAAAGACAAACGGTTTCTCATTGCACCCGCTATGTTTGTTCTCTTGCAGGGAATACTGCTGGAGCACAGAGAGATTGAATTTGGGGATAAGGTCAACATTCTGGATGTCCTCAGAGCTGTCAGGAGAGTACCACAGGAACTAGTGCCTCTACAGAAGAAATAATACCTTTTTATGATGTTACCACTGTCAAATCTCATATGCTTAAGTCCTGTTCTTCCCAGTTAAACAGCTTGATAATCGTGTCTTTGAAATCACAAAGTTTAGAGGTACTTATACATACTTGGCACATAGAGGACCATACAAATTACCGAAGTTAGAAAACACTCCAATTGGAGTTGAGAGGTTTTCATGTGACTGCTACAATGTAAAAGTTTTTGTCTGAGAAGGGGATTACAAAAAAGATGACTTGTCTGAAAAGTGTACAGAAGACTTGTTGGTGTTTTGGTCTCATTGGAATTCTGTGATTCCTGGCCGTTGTGTGTTGTATGGGGCTCAGTGTGTTAATGATGGCCTGTCTCTAAACTCAGTAGAGGGAGCAGGCCTGATGTCTGACGCTCAGTTCCCTTTATTACTCTCCACACGGCTATGTTCTCTCGGGAGCCAAGAGACCATGACATTTGAACAATAAAGATGTCATTATGTGCTGTATGTTTTGGGTTTTATTTTTATTATTCAGTGCTTGAAAAATAACTGTAAATGCTGGAGTTCTTGACGAGATAAGTCCTCACTTACATAAAAACATTTTTGGAATTATTGGAGCCAATTTGTTCTAAAACAAACTTGTTATGAGGTCAGTCTGGTTTCCTGCAGAAGATTCCATCCTTTCATGTTTCGAAACTGGGATTGGCCAGACTCTTTTACCATCATAACCGTTTGGTGCCCTCCTACTCTATATGACATCCCAATGAGTGGTGACCAGAAATATCTGCAGCATTTTGAAGTTGTTCGTACAGTAAGCATAAGCTGATTCTGGGGGAAGAATTGACTACAGACCTTACTGGACCCTCAGAGCTTTATAACCTCTATGGCAGGTTGGTATTTATTCATCTTTCTTTTTTGTAAATTAATTTACTAATACAATTTAATGCAGAATTACAATAAGACATTTAAACGCCAGATGCAAACCATTTTAAGTCAGGCAGTTCATTGCCCCCTGACGAAGGGTGGTAAGTGTGACATTAGGCAATTTAAACAAACAGGCTTTAAAATGACTGCATGTTGTTGTTGCTCATGTCGCCTTATATATTCTGGGGCTAATTTTGTGGCGTGAAGACAAAACTATGCTAGCTGCGTGTCTGCTTAGTTAGTGGTCAATATTTGAATGTAATCTCTAGTGCCTGACAGTTATACAGCATGTCTACTTCTCTTGCATTGAAGCAACTGTACTGAGGAAAGGGACAAGGAAAACCTTTTTGTGGAATTCAAGAAAATCCATCGTTAACTCACCCAAACTCACCCATACTAAGGGCGTAGTCCTTAAAATAGCTGTACTTGTCATTTTAACCTCCTCAGACCCACTTAAATATAGCATAGTATATATTATATCATATTTTATATTATAGTTTGAGAGTTTTTATAACCTTGAGTTTTGATAAGTTTGATAACTACTACAACCAATCCAAGTCCAAGTAATATTTTGTTTTGATTAGTATGAAAAAGCATTTGTACGGTTGCCGTTTTTCCTCAAAATAACGGTTTGCCAGTGTGTTAATGATTAGACTTCAGTACCTTATCAAGCATTCCATGACCTCTGAAACAACTGATAACTTTAAAGTAAAACAGAAAACAGTTGGAGACATTTTTTTATCAGAGCTGAGTCATTGTGTTGTGCATGTTAATAACATGCTGTTGCTTTGAATCATTCTGAGCAAAAAGCTCCACTAAGATCTTCTCTTGGAGAGCTGAAACAGAAGAAAAGATGGGAAAATGTTGAATTTTTACGATTCATCATCTGTCTTAAATTGCTTCACCCTTTTGTTTATTAACCAATTAAGTGTTCTATGCAACTAATAAATATTAATTTTGTTGTTATTTGTAGTGCTTCCTTCCATCCTGGAGGGGGAGCTGTTCAGCGTGTGGTATCTGGGTCTGGGGCTTTTGGCTACAGTGGTGGTCACCCTGGCTCTAGCCAACACTGACTTATTCCTGACCAAGCCGGTCTTGGCCAGTCTGGAACAGCTGGACAACACAGACCTCAATAAAACAACAGGAGGTGATGCAAAGAAAATTGTTTTTCCAAAGAAGAAAGTTTACACTGCTTATGGCTGTTAGAGTGGAAGTTGTTGAGGAAATACAGTGGCTGTAAATCTTTAAGGGCTTTTTAATTTTTGAACACAGTACTTTCATCTAATGAATGTGTTATTCTCAGTAGGAGTTCTGGTTTAAATTTAGCTCTGACTAGACTCCTACCTGATCATCAGTCATTTTCAGTTCATATGGGTTGTGTGATTCTGTAGATGGGAAGACAGTGAAAGGCCGAACTCTGTGGGAGAGGAATGGAGCAGTGGTTTTGGTTGTGAGGCGCCCTGGATGAGCCTTGTGCAGAGAGGTACTCTGTCAGTGTGCACATGCGTGTGTGTGTGTGTGTGTGTGAGAGAGGGAGAGAGAGATGTCATTATGTCATATTGCTTTCTTAGCAGAGAAACTAAAACTTAAAAACAGGACACATCTGTCACTCAGATATGTGTGATTCATAATAATAATTCCTAGTTCCAACTGTAAACCTCTACCCACCACCATGAACCTGTGACCTTGTCCTCGTTTGTCCTGTCTGGCATTGTTCTCCACTCAACACCAGACAGCCTGCACAGGAACAAACTGATGATATCTACATCAGTTTGTGTGTGTGTCTTGTTTGATGCTCAGTACTTGTTCCACCAATTTAATGAGGATAGAGTACTGTGCACGAATGGCCTAGGAAACTACAGTATGCATACATCCACTGTGCCCAGAGGTGACTGGAGGGGTGTACCCCTGCTGTTAGTGCAAATTGTTGAATGTATCCCCCTTCTTAACGATAGATTTTTCTTTATTATATAACATAACAATTTATCTCTTCTCCCAAGCCCACCTTCTTTGTTAAATTTTAACATCAATAAATGATTACCATAGAAATTTTAAGAAATTAATATAATTACGGTAAACAAATGAGACCATCGCCAAGAAGATTGGCAGCCTCTACCGGCCTCTACGTTGCATTTTACAATGTGTGTCACAATCACAGGAAATTTGTGGTCAAGGCACAAAGGGAGATTGCTTTATGGCACAGAAAGGAAGAGGGCGCTGTTCTTCTTCTTCTAATGGCAGATGGTGGAACAATGAAGGGCCTATGGAAAAATGACTTCCAACATGTTCATCCTGTTCAGTAAAGCAAAGATCCTCTTTGTGACAGGAAGCAACAGGGTTTTTGGGAAACGTGGTCTTAATTTTGAGAAACACTTAACTCTAACAATGCCCCTGGTGTGAGTTAGACGCTATGAATTGTCTCAGCCGCGGTCTTATTTGTTTACAGTAATTTTATTAAGGTATCACAATTAATTTGACAATAACATATCGATGTTTAAATATGCTACTTTAAATATCAGCTACTCAGCAAGTGTTGCTGATATTTATATGCAGTGTGCCTGTACACTCTTCCTCCAGGAGGCCGCGGAGCTGTCCTCTCTGAAACCCCAGCTGGATGAGCTTGGGGTCCCTCTGTATGCTGTGGTGAAGGAGGACATTGGCACAGAGGTCCAGAACTTCAGACCCTACTTCAATGGGGAGATCTTTGTGGATGACAGGGTATTTTTATACAGGGTTTGACTAGCACTTATTACTACTACTGGTGATTGAGAGAAAACTCCCTCTTTTGAATCTTTTGTTCTTTATTCCTTCCTTCTTTCCTGCCTCCCTTCTTCCCTCTTTTATTTGCTGAAATTTCTTAATTTGCAGCAATATTTCTATGGCCCTAAGCAGAGGAAAATGGGTCTGGGCCTTGGCCTTGCTCGTCTGGGTGTGCTGAAAAACTTGATCCATGCTCAGAAGAAGGGGTACCAGGGTAACAGAAATGGAGAGGGTTTCGTTCTTGGGGGCTTGTATGTGATTGGAGCAGGGAAACAGGTAATTCATATATCTAACTTATGCCTTGGATTTGCTCCCTTTTTTACTCATTTTTCAAGATGTCCTTCATTGTCTTGTCAATGATTGGCTTTCATTATGGGAACTACAATTGATGATTTTTTCTTTCTCAGGGTATTCTACTGGATCACAGGGAGAAGGAATTTGGAAACAAAGCTGACGTTTCTGCCATCCTGGAGGCAGCAAAGAAAGTTGTTAAAAGTCAATAGAGTAGTAGAGAATAGTCAGAATATCTTAGAGGAAGAAGTGTAAGTGAAGAAGTCCAGGCTATGGACATTGTAACTGGATTTCATTAGTGTAGCTTTTTAGATTTTTGCATTTTTTATTTTTAGTGAGATTTCGTCAGAGGGAAAAATGTTTATGAGAAGATCAAATATCCCCTTCTTGAAATCTGCAATTGCATCTTAAGCTCAGCTGTAGCAGTGATCAGGATGAGGGCATGTTTAGTTGGTTGTTGTGCTGGTGTGTTCATGATAGTCTGTGTCTAAACTACTGAGGAGGCAGACCTGATGCTTAACACCAACCCAAACCACAGCAAAGAAAACGGACTAATAATAACTGCAAATAAATACATAAAATGGAATCACTGGAGTCAACTGCCATGAAGTGCTAATGCTTATTTGTGGAGCTAAGTTGCATTTGTCGGTTTTCTGTAAACATTTGTTTACCCTCAAAATAAAAAGAAAGTAAAATTGAGTGTGAATTCTTGCAATATTTTTATGTCAGGTATCTGGTAGGATTTTTTTTTTTATTGTAATATAGAGAAAATTCACACGCGCTGAGGAATGATTGGCATGATTAGCACCCACTCAATCTCTCACAATTTACGATCCAGCCAATCGCTGTGGCGCAAGGGCGGACCTTTGCTAGTGATAGAAATGTCCCAGGTGAGTTGAGTCATTTTGCGCAACATGGATTCAGGTAGGCCAACTATACGACTTGATTTTGTTGTTTTACACAATACGGTCTGCCTTTAAATAATACGATGTTCTATCGAACGCCACTCGTATTAGTGTCACCTGTCACTTTGCTGGGCTTCCATGTCCGTATCTCCTACGATTTTCTCGGTTTGAAATAAAAAATGTGTGTGATCCATTAAGTTTTTTGTTTCTTGTCATTGGCAACGAATATACTTAATTGGCAATGACATTATACAACGAAGGCTACACTTGTTGCCCAAGTGTAAAAATGTTCTGTGAAACTGCGCATACAGTGATGCAAAGGGGTAAAATAGAGCAACGTATTAAATTAAGGCGCAAGTAAGCAAAATAATGTGGCCTTGATAATATTTTGTTTCAAATGAGAATTTGTCTATCGATGCTATCGTAATTTTGTGAGCGTTCAGCGTCGCTGTCCAAGGTCCTGAAAAGCCATAAAGACGCATGGGGGAACCCCAAGGTGACGACATGAGGCACACTGTTATCACGGGTTAAGTTTAGTGACCGGTATCCATGGCATCAAAGCCATGTGACATCCTGACTGTAAGTGGGTCAGGTACTGGAAAGTCTGTGCTAAGAAAAACCTATTAAATCCTATTTTTAAACCTACCTGCAGTAACAAACACGTTTGGTAATCTTGCTACTTATGTCCTTGAATGTGACTTACTTTGCAAAGAATTTAGAATAGTAGATCTGCACCCTTGCTACAAAGAGTATTATTGTTAAAGTATTGCTGTATTGTTTTACTTGATGCACCTTACTCATACAGTGGGACAGAACTTGCTGTGTTTATTTTCATCTAAGACCTGGGCAGGTGAGTGAGATGCAACATGGGCATGAATGGATCTAAGTGTGACTCCAGAGAGGCGGAGAGCCAGCCATCATGTCACAAAGCAACCTGCACCGGTGAGTTAAATCAACACACTTCTTCAAAATACAAATTGCTACAGTTTTATTCAAATGTGAACGTAAAGTAGTTTCAATATGGAAGAACCACAGCTGTAGAAATAGCCTCAGGATCTCCTTCCCTTCTGCTGTATGCTACCGTAGGCTCCTCCATCCAGCACTGAGCCCCTGGTTGGGTGTGTGTGAAAGGGGACCCTGCCAGTGGCCATGGCTCACTCGTCAGACCCGTCCCGCAGGGAGACGACCCCCGGGACCCAGGGGTCACACACGGCTACACGCCACCTCTTACGGAAGAAGGAGCAACGCCGGCGAGGAATCCGATCCTCTTCACCCATGGGCAGGGTCATCCTCATCAACTCTCCCGTGGATGGTAAGGAGTAGATGGGACGGTTGCTTGTCCAGTGTACGTTGCAATCCACTGCAGCCTAGACGGTAGAGACGTTTGGTAACAACACTACAACCACATTCAGACCAATTGACCAGGGTGATCTGGTATCATACATCACTTGGTGCATCCTCATCCAAGGAGGCTTTTGAAAGAAAGTGAAAGAATCAGATTCAAATATGAGTCACATAACCTGCTAATTATGCCATAGGAACAATGATCCCCCATGATTGGCAACCTTTATCAGCCTTATTGTCTGACACACAAACACATAGTTTATTAGATGCATTCAAACCCACACCTACCTTGGTCTTGTCAGGTGGAGATGACAGTGAGGACATCCATACGATAACAGTGGATAAGAGTGTGGATGGAAGGCTGGGCTTCAGCGTCCGTGGAGGCTCAGAGCACGGCCTTAGCATCTTTGTCAGTAAGGTGGAGGATAACAGTACAGCAGGTAAGCGCTTTATAAGGCACTGTCACTGTAAATTTTTAACCTCACGACTATATGAAAATATTGCTGTTTGAAAATAATGAGATATGATGACTGATAAGATGATATGAAATGTGACCACTGTTAAATTGCAAGCTTTAATGTATTTGCCTGTATTTAATTGTGTCTATCTGGATGGTTTTTGTGAGTGTATGTGTGCGTATTTCCATGTTTCTATGTGTGTGTGTGTGCTTACAGAGCAGGCAGACCTGCGTGTGGGTGATAAACTGGTGGAGGTGAACGGCGTGAGTCTGGAGAGCATCACCATGAGCAGCGCTGTCAAGGTCCTGACGGGCAACAATAGGCTGAGGATGGTGGTGAGACGTGTTGGCAAGGTCCCCGGCATCCGCTACTCCAAGGAGAAGACTACCTGGTGAGAAAGAACAAACCTCAGTGAGATGAGTTGAGTTGTACCACGTAAGGATTAGAATTTATCTAACAAACTGTGCATTTTGTGTTCATACTTCTATTCTTAGGTTTTTTTCTTCAGTCTACATAAATACTTGTGTGTCTTCATGTCTACTTGTGCAGAGTAGAAACATATGCCCAATCAATAAGCTGCGCTGTGCATTTTTCAGGGTGGATCTGATACACAGACGTATGGTGGTGGAGGAGAGCGGGCGGACCCCCTCGGAGACCAGCTCAGGCAGTGTCCTCCAAAGGATCGTCCACCTCTACACCACCTCAGATGACTACTGCCTGGGCTTCAACATCCGCGGGGGCAAGGAGTTTGGTCTGGGCATCTATGTCTCCAAGTAGGTACCGCTGCCAGGGAAAGTAAAAGGCATGTAACAAGACACGTAAAAATATGCCTTACAAAACAGACCAAGTGTTAGAGTTTCTTACAATTGACCATTTTTTGATTGTACACACCTCTCTTGGACTTGATCCTCTCTGCTCATTGTGCTGTTTATCTTCTCTGCTGTTTCACTGAGTCAGACTGGATCCTGGTGGTCTGGCTGAGCAGAATGGAATCAAGATGGGGGACCAGATCCTGGCTGCCAATGGAGTGAGCTTTGCAGACATCAGCCACAGTAATGCTGTGGAGGTGCTGAAGAGCCACACACACGTTATGCTGACCATCAAGGTGAGGGGGGTGACATATGACCTTTGACCTTCTATTTCCTGTGCAGCATGCAATGTCTGTAAATTATGAATTCATGAGAGACAACATAAAAGAGAAGTGGTGATCAAAAAAAGATACTTCCAATGCAAAACTGAGTCAACTTTTGCTTCAACAAAGAAATTAAAAATAACAAAACAGAACAGAAAATTACTTTAAAACCCTGTTACAAAAATCCTGAATTACAATCTTGTTTATTTCCGTTTTCAATACCAGACTGAAAAGACTTTTAACAAGGGAGCGTTCATCTTATACAGTGTTGTTAGGTTGAGTTTTCTGAGTGTTGGGGGATGTTTGGTGTTGGATTCTGTGTTAATGACAGGATGAAGAGGCTGTATCACATTCCATAATGAGCCTTTGTATTTGGTACGCTGTGTTGTGAGAAAGCATGTACGTGGTTTTATTTCTGCTTCAGTCAAATGATCTTATGTGCATTAACTTACCGCCCCGTTCTCTGTCTCTCTCTATTGTTCTCTTTCTGACACACGTGCAAACCAAATCCAAACGCATACAGCTACACGTCTGTGGCGTTGCTGCACACTTGGGAGAGCGACGCTTGTGTGGCAGGGCAGACAGCTGGCATGCAGTCGTAATATTCCTCGCTCACTTTACTTCTCGGAGCTTGGGTTTCGCGCTGTGAAAAATAGCCAGGCCGTGTGCATTATTCACCAGGCAGCTAGGATCAGGTGCTGATCAAAGCATAGAGCCGTGTTTTGTCTAAGTTTTGTCCTTGGATCCTTCACTTTGCCCTGCCTCCCCCCCATAGAAAGGGAAACGCTGTAAGTGAGACCCGTAGTAGAACTAGAAAGCATCCCAACTATCAAAGGTTACACAGAAAGTCAAGAAGCAAATTTCATTTTCTCGTTGAGGAGAATGAGGAGGCCGTGTATGGTTTTGGGTCTCTCTGTGGTTCTAGGGTTACTCTTTATCAAATATAGCGATCCCATAAAAATTTCAAGGTCTCTACTATATCGCATTTGCATATCTGTGGCCATATCTTTGCAGGAAGCAGGACGATACCCTGCCTATAAGGAGATGGTGGCAGAATACAGGTGGCTTAATAAGCGTATGTATCTGTTTTTGTCTCAGGTGTCAACACCAGTGTTTCATTACCTAGAAAGCTGCAAGCCTCTAGTTCTTTTAGATTCAAGTGTAAGTGAGAGTGTCTTTCTGTGTGTGTGTGTGTGTGTGTGTGTGTGTGTGTCCATGTTTGTATGTGTAAGCCTCTATGTGTGTACCTTTTATATAATACATTGTTCTCAATGATATTTATTGTTTCTTGTAATAGTACAGTATGTATCCTTCCTCAGTGGCCAATGGTACTCAGAAATCTTCCTCCCAGGGTTCAGACTCCAACTCCTCAGCCTCCTCTCTGTCATCTGGGACTCCTGTCAGCTCTCTGAGTGGCCTGTCCCAGGTCATGTTCCCCCCTAGCCTGCCATTTGGCTCAGACATGGTGGATGTCTGCATCTCCACTGAGGACCAGAGGTCAGGGTCTGCTCAGTTCAATACTTTTCAATTTCCCACATAGGCCAATTGTAGTAACAGAGACTAGACCTCGACAAATGATATTTGACTTGTTTCAAAGACAGCATAGGACTAAACTTAATCCGTGTCTGTGACATCACTCTAAGGAGTTCTTGTTTTACAATATTTTAGATTTTATTTTGTCTTTAAAGACTCTTGAATTGGCTGAGAAGTTAAATAAAGTATTTGAAACTATTTTCAAAGCAATATATAGTAGCCTATATATTTTTTGCCCAGGTCTGAGTCAGGGCGTATTGAGACTGCCATGCAGACGGACCTTCCTTTTCAGAGGACTGGCACAGACACCAGTCGCAGCCTGGGACCCACCACTCTGCTCAAGGACACTGTGATCCACAGGGAGGAGGACAGGGGGAGGAGAGAGTCCCCCAAGACAGCAGTGCTGCTGGCTCTCAGCAGACCCAGCCGACCCATCAGCAGGTCTCAGAGCCACGTCACTGTGGCAGGTGAGGCAAGCCAGTGGATGAACGTGGGAGAAAGTTCATAAGATGAGGATGGAATGGTTTAACCTTGCAGGATTGATCAAAAGTTCCTTTCCATCCTCGCCTAGGATTTGCAGATAATTCATAGTGTTGATTTTAACTTGCATGGAGTACCAGATGAGTGGGGCTCACCAAATCAGGATAGTTAAAATAGTGTCAGGTAAGTTATCAGTCACCGCAAAGGGTAGGATTAAAACCAACCAACCAACCAAGTAAATTAATCTTTACAGTCTCAATGCATCATATAATGAAAGTGAAAATACATTCCATTCAAGGGGAATTTCAAATGTTTTTTTTTATAAATTTCCCTTGTAAATTAAAGATTTGGGGAAAAATTTTAAGGACAAGAACAAATGATGTGTTCATTCTTAAATTTCATCAAATGACCTTCTGTTCCTATCCCATTGTAGAGATCAAGCAGAAGAAAGACAAGAAGAAGCACAAAGGGAAGGACCCGGAGGAGAAGAGCACGCTGCAGCGTTCCAAGACCCTTGCCAACTTGCTGTTCAGGGGTGGACGCAAGAGAGACACCTCCAGGGGGCGCTCTAAGTCCCCATCCAGATCAGAGGCTAGCAGAGGTATTGGTTGCTTTCACTCGTGTTTTGCATCCTCAAATAAATTAAGCCAAATTTTTCCTCGGAGGGATGCAAAATTGCTGCAGATGATGGTTGTGACAGCAAATTAAAGGATTATCTTATTCTGGGCAACTATATTCTGCTATACATTCATTTTTATGGCTTGACTGTATTGTATTGTACATGTAAGGCAGTATGAGTACCATGATAGCTTAATCTACTTTACCCATATTGAAACTCTGAAAGAGAGGTAATTATGGTCCAGTAGACATACATTATATGAGCCCAGCACCAATCCTCACTTCTAATGTTCCCAGAGGGAGATCCCAGACGGCGCCCCAGTGTGATGCCAGATCCAGAGATGCTTGGTGTGGTGGAGGACATGGCCCGCCGGCTGCTGACTGAGGATGAGGTGGTTGCTGTGATGAAGACCTGCCGGAAGGTAAGCAGCGCGGCTCAGAGCTTTAGATAGTTTACATTGTGCATATAGTAAGTTTGGGGCAATGTTGACTACACAGTCCTGCTTCATGACTGTATTCTGGTAATGTGGAAGGAACTAACTTTCTGACGTGTCCTTGCGCCTGCAGTACATAATAGAGCATTCAGTGGAAAACTTGGTGCGCTACCTGCTGGCCGTGCTGGACAGGCCTGAGAAGCTACTGCTGCTGAGGGAGGTCAGGTAAGGTCTAGGAGGAAAAGCAAAGGGGATGGCAGCCATTAGCTACTTAGCCACAGACCCAACTTGATACAACGGGTGATATAGTGGTGAATTCAAAGGCGGGTAAACCATGACCTCCAGTCGGTGATCTCCATAAGGCAAACAACCACAGAACAAAATTCAGTTACGTTTTCAGAAAAGTATTCATTTATGTAACACCCTATCCTCATATATAGTACTGACGATGATGTATGCTATGAATTTACATCAAATCAGCAAATAAAAAGATAGGCAGACAGAGGCTGTGTGTGTTTGCCCTCCACTTCAACTATTCCCACTATTAATAACAAAGATATAACACAGCGTAATGTTAATGGAGCAAGGAGTGGAGCCTGCACCCTTGTGCACCTCAAACATCAATTGATCCTGTTGAATCAAAATACCCAATTCAGATCTGTGCACAGAGTTCAATGTGTAAATCCAGCCTGAGTTTTGTGTGTATGTGGCAGTTAGAAGTGGAAACAGTGGTATTACAGAGGCTGGCTAGTAGGGGATTAAGGATTTTTCAGGATAATCACCTCAAATCCAAATACTCGATGATTAAACATTTAGGACTAATTAAGAAAAGTGCTGTATGACTCAATGTTTTTTCCTGCTGTGTTGCTCTGCAGAATGCTGGTTCCTCCTTCTGACCTGGGTGTATTCAACAACATGGTGACCACATTTGAAGTTGAGGCTTATGATATCCTCAAGTATCGTTCACGTGCGTATGATCAAGTCTTAATTTGCAGTATGAGTATCCAAGCCTCGTCAATATCAACATGTTCAACTTTGTTTCAGCAGCTCAAGGACATGCACAACACAGATCACAAGCTCAGGGAAGACAAAAAGCGAGTCCTAGTTGTGCTCCATTTTGTAAAAGTTTCTCTTCCTCAACTGAAAAACTTATTTTGCGATATCTCTAGACCAATATTCTTCTCATCTGTATTTTAGTCAGAAGTCCTCCTCTTCGCTCCCCCATCTCTGGACGAGCACCCAAACGACACCTCATCACTCCCATCCCAGGTCAGCTTGGCAGCTCCCACCTCCATTACAAAATTACTTTATCCTGCTGTAGTTTGAATGTGTGCTGCTTGCTGGTGTATGTAATTTGGTCTGAAATAAAAATTATTCTCTGGCAATTTGTTACTAGTTAAGGGGGTTAATGCTTGTAAAGCTTTCGTGTGTTTTCTTAAATATTTTGCCAAGAATCTACTGGGTGATATATTTGATAATCCCGTTCGATAGTCCAGTCAAACCACCACCTGAGTCTAAGTTTTATGTACAGTACATCCAAAAAGGAACTAATACGACATATATGCACAATCCAGACTACAGGGGAGGCTTTGAGCTCCACAGTACTGAGGAGGTGGAGAAGGAGAGCCACCTAATGGAGGAGCTGGAGAAGCTCCGTTTGTCAAGCCAGGAGAGGTCCCACACCTCCAGAGCCTTCACCCCCCTGCTGGACATCCCGGTGGATGGATACAACACAGAACCCAGAGACCTCAGACCCCCCTCTGCCAGCCCAATGCTCCCCAACTGGCTTCTGGCCCGCAACACTGACTCGGACCCTCTCAGAACAGACATTGGCACAATCCGCTCCGTTCACTTTGATGAGGTTTCATTGCACTCTACTTTGGACAAGGGAGACACAGCCTCAGCAAGGGGAAGGTCCCTGTTTAAAAATGGGCAATCTAAAGGCAAAAAGGAGAAAAGTGGAGAGAGGAGTAAAGACACTGTGTTCACGCTGCAGAGTGCCCCTCGCAGGAGTCGACCTTTGTTGTCGCAGGTGTTTGGTTCGAGTCGGGACCAACAACTGAGGAGTCAACACATGAACGGCCATCAGGCTTCCTCTGAGAACGGACTCAATGGCACCGCCCCTGTCCAGGAGTACGAGCTCAAAACTGTCAGCATCTCCAAGACCAAACAGTCATTGGGTAGATATGTTTGCATCTGAGTCATATTGTAAACAATACATAATGGGATATTTATTAAAATGTAATAATGTGTGGGTCCATCAATTTCTGTTTTATTTTGTATTTTGCCTAAAAGCTATATTTAAATGGATGAATGTATTTGATATTTTTCGTCGAAGTCAGCGAGTAAAATTTCCGTCCCTAAAACAGCATTTACACAAACTAATTATATACGTTGGTCTGCCCACTCCCAAGCTAATAACCAATGTTGTTGTTTTGATGCTCCAGGCATCAGTATATCTGGTGGAATGGAGTCTAAGGTTCAGCCGGTGGTGAAGATAGAGAAGATCTTCCCTGGAGGAGCCGCCTCCACCTGTGAGGTCCTCAAGGTACCATGACATTGACCTTTACACACACACACACACACACACTATGGCAAGACAGAGCGCTAGAGATAATGTACGCATTTGAGTGCATGCATTGTTTTGTCTGTTTATGTGTCTGTACTTCAACTGACTGATGAGGTACAGTTAAACCCTTCCTCCTCACTCTGCATTCCCAGGCTGGATTTGAGTTGGCGTCTGTGGACGGGATGTCCCTGCAAGGAGTGACCCATCAGCATGCTGTTGACATCATCCGAAAAGCCTTCAGCAACAAGGCCAAAGACCCCATGGTGTTCATGGTCAAAGTCCCCAAAAACCCTTGAAAGGATTTGACTGAACATACTTAGCAACTAATGAAGACTGAGAAGCTCAGTATGGATTTGGCTGAATTCACAATGTTTAGCAGCCACAGGAATAAACACAGAGACGGCAACAGGACAAGCTGAACACCAGCGAGTGGAGTAGCAGCCCAAAGGCACTGATCTATTCTGGGGTCAGTTATGTATTTTGCCACTATTGTTAAAGTTAGGAATGGAGAATGGAATGGAGACAGGGAAGCTGGTCACTATTCAGTGCTCGAGAACAATTTAAGAGCACAGCAGAAGGTGATGATGACCACCAAGGTGGTTGAGCATCAGCCATTGACCTGGTCTAAAACAAAGATGGCCTGAGAAAGCAGGCCACAGAGGGAGCTCTCATACCCTGCTGATAGCCCATTTCTCCTCCCTGTAAGGGTCTGTATATCACACAGTGAGATGTAAAGGTATACTGTATGGATGAAGCAAATGAAGACAGTGAATATACTAGAGGGATGTGATCGGGAAAATGCACTCCAAAAAAGGAAATTCAGATGCATTAAAACTGGCATCTCCATGAGACATGAACCGGAGCCGTGTGTCCAAAAAAATCCTGAAAAAAGGCAACCTGATGCTTCTGAGAACCAACCAGTGTTGTTTGTTGTTTCACTGTATCACAAACCAAGAGCCAATGCTTGTCTAGGACATTGTTTTCTTTATACATTATTGTGTTGTATTAACATCCATCATGTTTAACACTCTAATACAAACAAAATATATTACGTAGACATTTCATAGATCAGTGGTGCACCCTACTACTCCTTAATTTTTAATTTTTGCAGGCTGACAAACTGCAAACTGTAACCCGAGTGCCTTCGAAACCCCTGTGGATCGAACAAATAAAATAGTCTGACGCCATGTGGCAAGTTGACTTGAAAACAAAAGATTTTTTGACCTGAAGAGGGCAGACTTTAGCCTTTGCAACACACTCTGCAACAACCAGTGAGGGGTGTATTGACTTCTTGACATTACCAAACTATTTTGTATGTCGAACCAAACCACAGAACTGAAGATATCACCTACTGTAAGTGAGACCAGTACTGTAGATACATTATCAAAGTTGCCATGGGAGAAAGAGAGACCAGCCAACCCAGATAAAACCGCGTTATACCGTGGCCTGGGTAACACTTGATTGGATGAAGGGTGTCTGTTATTTTCATTTAAACAAATAAAGCACTGATAGTTATTTCTGCAACCTTCTATAATGTTCCAAACCCAAAATAAGATGAAATAGCATTGAGGTATATACAATTTGGTGAAATAATTTAACTAAGGGAGAAAAATGACTCAACTAGGGAATTGCTTTATATGAAGGTGCAACATTGGTTAGAAAATGTCAAGTTATCACACGCAGCGATTCATTTTGTCTTTTGTTTTTATTAAAAACATAGTAAGTTGGTTCAAGAAATGTACAGCATGAAAATATACATTTAATGTCTTCATACAAATACTGTGGATTATAAAATTATACTGGGGAACCAGGACAAGCATTCACACACGTTAATATACAGGCATTGTACTGGAGCAAAATAGAATGTGCGACATTGCTTTGGTCTATTCACAGTGGCTATGTTTTTTGAGATGGATAACATCTCTGGAAGAAATCTGTTATACTTCACTATATATGATTTTTCACTATTAGGGTTATCAATTAAGGAACATAAAGTGTCTTCTTTTGGAATATGGGTGTGCCTTTGTGCTGTACAGGGAAGTAAATACACACGAAACAGATCCTATACTATAAAGGTTACTACAACAGTCGTCATGGTCAAACTAATTGGACTTGACAAAAATGCCAAAACACCCATCATTCAGTGCACGATCTCCCTCTTACCATAGCTTAACATGAAGCACTTCACAACACATTAATGTAGAATACAAATCTTAGTAACACAAATCCCATACAAAGCCATCCATGCTGTACCACCTCTTAGTGAGAGCAGTAGAAGAGTATTTTCTCTTTACAATTATCAGACAGAAGAGTCATTATGGGTGTGCTTTAGCATAGTGTTGTCTTATTTCATTGTATGTACAGTTTCTGTTTTGCTGGAAAATGAAAGATATTGAATGCATGTATCTTGCATACACTGATCGCGGGGTGCAAAGAGACTTTTGGTTACATGTCGTATTTCCATGGCTGAATTGACACTACAAGACAAAATCAAATTTTCTGATCAGATGGTAGCTTGACAAGGCTGATCACACACATCGCTCTATATATGAGGCATGGACCGTTTGTGCGGCCAGAAAGAGGCACGTTGAAATGGCTTGCATGTGCACTGGATGTAAGCTGGTGATGCATTCATAACCCCCCCCCAGATTCATAGCAATGATGTTGGCTAGTTTATTAATGGTGCCCTACACAGTGATCACAAAATGAAATTAAAGCACTATTACTTTACAGGACACTGGCACAGGCTCCACTGACTAAACCTTTGCCCTTTCTTTCCCTGCTCTGTCCTGACACAAACCACCAAATAGGACCAAATATTAGATTCATATCAGACTTGAGATACATACAAATCACATTCCAATAACATTCAATACTCTGTTCATACAGTAATGAAAAGATAAAGTCTGTGCCATATACGGTTGAAAATTAGATTTTTTTTTTGTGCCAATGTAAATCCAGCCCTTCTTCTTCCCACTGAATCGGGGATTTTTCATAATGATCGGCCACACAACTCCTAAGTATTGTCAGACTACAGGACCACCTATAATGAATGAGGAAGTACAAATTCCTTGGGAATATAACCCCCCCTAATGTTTACTTGCTGGTTATTAAGTACTTTAGACAAAAGTTGGACCAATTCTGAGAAAAAAAAGCATGTACACAACCCTCTCACCACCCAGGGCACAACCACCCTCATTACCACTCTGCTCTGATTCAGTCTCTCTTCTCGTGGCATATGTGTAATGTTCTGCCTTTACTGTAGATTGACAACCCTCTAAGCTCACCTGTTTGAATCAGCTGTACTGAGAGCTGAAGAAGGATATTGAATAGTTGGGTGAAGCCGATTTTCCCACTAATGGCTAAAATTGGTAAAGGGGGCTGGGAAGCTGATCCCTGGTTAGTGCTATTTAGTGCTAGAGGGAGCGAGCACTAATAGACATTAATGGAGGGGTGGAGGGCTGAGATGACCTACTAACAACTAATAGAGGTCATTGGCTTCCAACTGGGGCTCCTTGGGGATTAGATAAATGAGGCAGAACCAAAGTGTAGCTGAATTTACACTACAGATCTGTGTATTTTGCTCACATTTGTAATACCAATCTGATCATTTGCTGTCTCGACAAGAATAAACAACTAAGACGCAGGTGTTTCTGTGCCATGTAGGTGAAAAAAAAATGTGATTTTAGCTGACATTAGTGCAAATACAGAGATGGAGAGATAGCTAGGTCAAATTTCAGTGGCGGCAATCTCATCAAAGTTGATCTCATTGCCGCTGCCCTCGTCCTCTTCTCTGCTCTCCAATTCCTGACTGAGCTCCCGCAGAAGCTGCTCCAGCTCTCGGTTTCTGCGGTACATCTGCACATAGTTCTGCTGCAGCTGCTTCTGGTAGTGGATAACTTTGTCTTTCTCCTCCTGCCACACCCGACGCTCTTCCTCAAAGCTACCTGCTTGCTCATCAGCCCGCTGCCGCTCGAAGGCCAGCTCGGCCCTCATCCTGTCCATCTGCAGCCTCATGTTCTGCAGGGCCTCGCTGCTGCCCTGCCGCTGGGCCTTGGCCTCATCACTCTCATAGGCAAGCAGGTGCTCCTCTGCTTCCTGGAACACCTGACACTGTCGGTTTCCTGGGCCCTGACTGGCCAGAGTGTCTCTGAGACGGGCTAACTCTTCCTCCAGGCGCCCCACCTTCTCTCGGAGGAGCTCCGCTTCGCTCTTGCGGCGCTGAAGCTCGTTCTCGCACACCTCCAACTCCAGAGTGCGGGTGCGGTTTGTGCCATGGGCCTCCTGGAGCAGAGCCTGGGTGTTCGTCAGCTCGCCACGATTCTCCCTAAGTTGGCCCCGCAGAGAAACGATCTCTCCTACGCGCTGAGCTAACTCCCCTTGCACGTCCTTCAGCTGCTGCTTCAGCAAGGAGATTTCCCCTGACTTCTGACACACCTGTATGGGGAGAGGAGCATAGTCAGTTCAATACAGTCAAAACCTTTATTGTCAATAAAGGTAGACACTTTTACACTTCGGTGCACAGGTCCATAAATAATAAAGAGAAGGAACATTTTTAAAAATCAAATAGAAGTCTGTTAAAAACTTCAATTGTACAATCTTTTTGATCATGTTTAAATTCTCATAATTCAGTATTGTTACAAGAGAATGAATGTCGTTTTGTTGTAGTTATCGTGTTTTTCCTTGTCAGCAGGAGCTTGTAATGACAAACGGAAGATTGAAGGAGCTGTCAAGTGACACAGCCCACATATCCTGCCCTACATTCATCTCAAATGTATGAAAGGAAGACATCCTCCTTGTGGGATCAAAACTTTCTGACTGATGTGTAATTTCTTTAGATTTGTAGAAACAATTCCTTCTCTGGTAGGACAATCAAATATTGTTCCAAAGAGTGGGGGAGATCCATTTCATTATTGATCTCTGTCTGGACATTACTAAGGCACCGAGGCAAGCAGCCAACCCATTCCATTGTTCTGTGTGACTGATGACACTGCCGGCCTGTGCCAGACTCTTGCCTGGTGTGCACCACGCCTGGGGCAACATCTTATCCTGAGTCTGTTTGCCAGGCTGAATCCTGTCATCGTATAAACAAACCACACATACTTTGCCTGTCAGACTGTGGTGAGGACGATAGCTCAAAACGAAGCCTCTAAACCAGTGGTCCTCAAATCCAGACCTCGGGGTCCAGAGTACTGCTGGTTTTCTATTCTGCCAGGTAGTTTCCATTCTAGCTGTCTAATCAGGGATTGATTAAGACCTGGGATGCCAGGTGAATGCAGTTAACTTCCTGGTAGGAGAGAAAACCAGCAGCACTCTGGACCCCGAGGCCCGGATTTGAGGAACTCTGCTCTAAACCTTTTAACACTACACTGTACCCACAATGCAACACAATCCACAAGGCCTCTAGATAGACTAGGTTCTGTCAGTCAAACCTTCCCTATCTCACTGTTATATCATCTGAATAGATGTGAAATGAACTGTACAAAAAGCAATAATGATCGTTTTCCATAGACATTTCCTTTTAATTAACCTTAATAAATGTATTATGGACGTACTTCAGCTTGAGAAATGTTACTCAATATTATGTTCTATGTTCCATTAAGGCCATGGTATAATATGGGCAGGTCCTGAGGCAATGTAGATGAGTAATGTTGCTTTAGTGAGGGATGGGAAATGGCTAATGGGTCAAAATCAATATGGATGGCTCTTTGGACAAAAAAAAAAAAAAAAATAAACACAAAACGAAAGACACTGTTGGTCATAAATGTTTGGTAAACTGCCCATAATTACATCGAAATGTTGGCGCTAGATTAAAATGTAATTAGTCTATGATTGAATGCCTGGGTCAATTTAAGAAATGCTACTCCGTACTGTTCTGCCCTGCATTAATATCTTATGCCGCTCACCTCCCACTTGGTCTCCTCCAGGCGGGGCCCTAGCTGGATCTTCTCATGCTCATAGGAGGTGCAGCGCTCCTCTAGCTGCTCTCTCTCCTGCAGAAGCTGAGCAAAGTCCTCCTGCAGCTTCTTCTTCTCCTGCTGGAGCTGGTAGACCTGCAGCCACAACACAGATACACAGACAGTGACAGTCACGTGAACTAATCTGGTCATTGAGCAGTTGTGTGCCGATTGGTGATGGTGATCTGGGTATTCCAGAGTTGGTTTACTTGTGGGGCACCTCACTATGGCAATGCTATGGAGGGCATAGTTACAGTATTACATAGTCACAGTCCACAGTCCAGAGAAAGGGCAGCAACATGGTGCACATGGTACAAACTGACCAAACTGTTTATGTCAGTGGCTCTGACCTGCAACTGAAGCACCTGCTGGGCACGCTGGGCCTTCTGTGAGGCTGTCTGCATCCTGGTGGCACAGCTCTGCCTCAGCTCCTCTAACTCCAGCTCACAGCGCTTCTGCTTCTCTTCGTAAACCTGCAAGGGGAGCAAATGCAACAGGTGGCAAAGAGGTCAAAGCTCCAAACCTGACTCAGATACATATACCATATGAAACCAAACTCACTGAAACCAATTTGGGTGAGTTTGAAATGAGTTTTACAAATTCTCTGACAGAGCTTGATACACATATTAACAGTATATGAAAGCTAAACTTAAGCTCTGAAAGATACATACACTTTGATTTTGGAGCTACAGAAACTTTGTTTATGCTTGAAAGCATTCTCTTCATTTCGCCTTAAATACAGAGGGAAGAGGAAAAAGTTAGAAAAACATATGTTCATCTGTGTGAACAGTCATCAAGGCGTCAAGTGGAGCCATTTTGTACGATCCACCAACCTGACAAATTGCAGCTTCATTCTCATCCAGGTTGTCTCTGAGTTGCTGCAGCTCCAGCTCTCTCTCCCTCAGCTTGTCCTCCAAGTCCCTCACGACCCCCTCATAGCCCTCCACGGGGGCAGGGGAACGCCCGCTGGACCCACTATCTGACAAAGGCTGCACTCGCCCACCTAGCGACCCAGAGCCTGTACTCTTACTGGAGGACGAACGTCCGCTGTCTGAGTTGGTGTGTCCGTGTCCATTGACCGGTGGGGCGCTCTTCATGGGCTCCAGGTGGCCACCAGAGGCCTCTCCCGATGCCATGCCGTAACCAGTGCTGTTGTAGGGCGGCAGGCTGGACAGAGAGTTACGGCCAGAGTCGGACAGGGAGCAGGACTGGCTGCTACTGCCGCCATTACGGCCCCCACTGTAGGAGGTTCGTTTTTCTGAGCATGAGGGCGACATCTCTCTGTGGGTGGGGCTGAGCAGGTTCAGATTGTTTTGGCTTTCTGACAGGCTGGCGCCATGGCGGGGGGACAAGTACTGCATGGAGTTACGACTCTTGGGAATGACAGGCTTGAAGGCAGTGGGCCGCAGCACTGTTTTCTCCATGTTCTGGAAAGGGGACACGGGATGAAGAGGACATTCAACAAGTAGGTGTGACTGACAATTTGATAATTGTTCACACAAAAACATTAATGTGCCAGAGAGTTGAAAAAATGACGGAGGTATTTTTTTTGCTGAATGCTGAAACATGCTGTTAATTACACTAAACTGAAAGACTCACCTTCTCAAGTTTCCCTGACACAGGGACCAGTTTGGGAGGGGGTCCGCCCATGTTCCCATTCAACCCCAGTCCTTCTTTAGTCTCGTCTGCATCACTCCCTGGGCTGGCAGGTATTACATGGTTGTCATTCCAGTCGCCTACATAGTCTTCATTCAGATATGTGTAGTTTCCATTCCCACTCTCCTTCTCCAGGCTCCTACTGGAGGTCTGCCTCTTGACTGGCGGAGTGTGGCTCTGCAGCAGCGAGTCCTGGGGTGAATCAGAGCCCAGGCAGGTGGCACCTGGTGTGGGTCGTCGAATCCTGGCTCCCAGCTCAACACCAGAGCGGTGGTCATGGTAGGCACCAGGGCGGGTGGCGATGAGGCTGCTGACGGAGCCCATGGTATCCAGAGAGGAGGCTTGCGTGGTGGTGGACGGAGAGGAAGGGCCTGAGGGGTGTCTCCTGCGGGCTCCTCCACTGAGGCCTGGGTTGTGGTGCTCAGCAGAGATGGGCAGAGCCTGAACCAGGGCCATGGTGGCAGCTCAGTGGGGCCACTCGCTCTGAAAAAGAAGCACAAAAAAAAAAACAGAGCTGATGATGTATAACATATGCTAATAAACAACTGACATTTTTAAAATTTTCTTTCATGTTTATCAAGTACAAAATATTGCTAGAGACAGCATTTTAGGCTTCCTGATCCTGGCAAGGTCAGGTTCACTCATGAGGGATTTTCAAAAAAAGCAAATGACTAACCAAGCCGTGCATACAAGTGGCATGAAAATATCCACCAGAGGGTGCTTTCTAAGCATTTTATAAGCCCAAGACCATACAGAGACTCGGTGACAGAGGCAAAACAGAGATGATATACAGTAGATTGAAGCATAGAGATGTCCCACAGGACCATCCCAGCCCACACACAGAGTGAACCAGGACAGGCCATTCATTGAGCCCATTCAAGCAGCACAAAGTGGCCTTGAGGCTTCTTGCTTGCGATGCATGAGGCAGCAGAAGCAAAGGGTCTCTTTTCATCTAAGAGATGTAAAATGGCTCATGACAAGCTGGCTTTTTTTTCCTGAAAGCAGTGACGGCTACTGTCTCCACACATCTTATCAGCCTCGGGAGTAACCATATAAGTTTACAGCTGTGAATAATACCTAAAAAGAGACACACACAGGGAAGGCACATGTTTTAACTCTGTTTTGATGTAATGCTGTAGCAGTTAGCATCAAACTAACTAACTCACAGGTATCCCCAAGACTGGTGGTAAGGACTGACACTATAATGGTATACATTTTGTCCCATGGATAGTGAATGGTCCAGTGTTGAGAGGAGAACAATGGCAGACAGGGCGCATGACGATGAGGTCATGGTGCACTGACACAAACAGCACATTAGAGCCAGCAGTGCTCTAAATTCATCATCATGGTGAGTCACAGAATATGAGGATATCCGAGTGACGGGTGTGTCCAGTTTCTGAGAGTTTCAGATTCTCTAGAAAGTCACGTGAAGGATTGTGAAGCAGTGAAGGGTGAGTGAAGGATTCAGACAAAGCGTTGAGTTGAACTTTCCCTCATGAGTTTCACCTACTCCCAACCTTCCTGTTGTCACAATAAAGATTAAAAAAACGTGGGGAAGTGAACTGTCTGCTACTGGCAATTAGTTGCCAAGGTGGTGAATAAGGTGAATGAATGGCCGGTAATGGGCCTGCTGGCTAACCTCATTGCTAGTCTCCGCCAGCCTGGCACCAGTAGGACAGCGGCCTTGCCAAGTCCTTTGCCACCGTGCCAAGAGGACTGACAGCCAACTACTATTGAGGTTTAACTGTGATTACCAGACTTTAATTAGCACACTCACATCAGTCTGATCCTACTTATAGACTCATAACTTGACCAAGAAAGAAAAATATGGTACTGCAATATGTTAATATGATATGCTTTAACAGTGTGAAAACACAACCAAAGAAATTCACACATATTCTCACACATAAAAAAGACATTTTGTTCATAATCTATATTGCAACAGGAAATTATACCATGTATTGACATGCTTTTTTTTTTTTTTTTTAAAAAACAGCACACTTTCTTTTTCATTCATATTTACTCACTGTGCCATGGGACAGAATGAAATTGTGACTTGAACTTCTTCTCAACTCATTCAATTATTGCAGTTTGAAATGTGTGTCCGTATGCCTTTAAAGATGTGCATTCAGACTGCATCATTGCCAGAATGAAGCAAAAGTCAGCTCAACTCAGCAGCGTAAACACATGCTGTTTGGGAGGCCGAATTAACCACGGTCCAAATGAACAGAGCCAGTAGGATGAATCCTAAGTGATTTCTCAATGCACTGGGAAAAGCCAATTAATCCATGATGATATGTATTACACATAATCCTTCCTGAACGATGTAGAAAAAGACTGACTGAACCAAGGGCCCTCAGTTAATTTTATCACATATTTACAGCCCTAAAACAAACCAGAAACTTATCACAAGGCTCAGCGATGCTTGTGATTTGTCTCGACATTGTAACCTTGTTTCAAAACACAGCTGTCAGGTAAAAAACCTTGTATAGTGAAAAAGTAATTTGTTTAGGGATTTCATGTAGACAATCGTGGATTCTCAGATAAATAAGTTGGATTCCGTGGCCCTTAGGTCCTGAAACTGAAGCTCATAAAGAACTATACAAACTTTTGATTCAAGTGAGAAATCTTATCCTGAACTTTCTCGCTAACATAGTTTGGAAGTTCTTTCAGATACGTTCTTCAGGTCAAAGTTACTGGTTAGGGGGACTCCAGTTGTTGCCCTCCAACTCCTTGCAGATAACAGAATAAGCTCTAATCCCTCTGGACACAAGAAGACTGAAACTATGCAGGGACTTAACTAGGGAAAGCAGAGGGGTCTCGAACAGTTTTTAAAGCCCCCTTGGTATATTTGCAGCCCCCCCATTTCCCTTTGTTGCCATGGTGATTGGGGCCTCAACCATTAGGTGGGGGGGGGTCAGAGGGCTGACAGAAAGGGCAGGACCCCTCCTTAGCATCTTAAAGCCTTTGGCCTCCAATGGAGAACATGAGAGCCAACCCTTCTATAGCTGTGACAATCTCCCATACGCTCCAGGTTGGTCTAGCATAAGATAAATGGGTATTAGAAGATAATATTACGTACGTAAAATCCAACTAAAAATTGTTAAAAATATATTTACAATTCAATCATGACAACTGGCAAAACACCCAACTGCACTATGGAGGAGTTTCTACCAAACCCATCCATAACAAATGAGCAAATAATGTAATAAATTAAAAGTGAATTAAACTCTAACTTGCACAGTCTCAGCTGACTGTGAGCAAGAGCAGATTGTTTTTGTCTGGAAAAGGCCATGAGGGAATGAATGTCCCTCAGCATCGCAGCAGACAGACGGAGTTGGTCAGTCACTCCTCCAGCAGGAGGAATGTGTGGGCACAGAAGCTAATGAGAGTTTCGCCAAAACATGTGCAGCGGGTTTACACCAGTGTTGGCGGTCACTGGTGGATGGGGAGACTCTACAGCCATTGTTGTTCTGATGACTCACCGGTCTCATGACTGGGGAGGGGAGAGTTAAAAGAAATAACCCCATAGAGGTTCAAGAGCAGTCAACCTGAAACAGTACCTGCTGTCGCCTTCGGCTTTTACGATTTTATCCCCCAGCTCTCAATATCGATTATTCTATAAATGTAACCCTATAGATGATAGAACACAAGATAGAAGCAACGTTGGAGGAATCTTCATTTGCTGCAATGGTAAAACTAGATCCTTCTGCATGAAGATTTTGTTCTATTTTAATAGGAATGTTTTGTTCCGCGGTAAAACGGGAAACTAATGGAGATGCAAAGTCCATATGCTGCAATCAATACAGATTTCATTTCTTGCTAAGATTTCATTCTATGAGATCATCAGAGCACACTGGATATGAAATGTGAAACAAAGTCTATAGTCTGGTCCTAACCATCCCCTCAGAAGGCAGAGATCATAAACTGGCAGACAGGTCACCCCAGTTACAGCAGTGTATTCATCAAGCACACGCACACACACACACACACACACAAAAAATAGTATTGCAAGTAGAGAAACAAATCATATGAAAGCCTCTCCATTAACAGATGTTATCTCATTCCTAATGTGCATGTACGTACACACACACACACACACAAATACAAAGATGCAGTATACACAGTTTACTTGCCCAGCCCTACTAGACTGCAACATCACACAAACGTGCTTTGAGTCACGAGAGAGCCTGCACTAAATCCCTCTTTGTTAATACCACGCCATAAACACACATCCACAGCCACGGGGGTTAGAGTCTAAAAATACTACCCACACCAGGTGATGTGTCAGGACCAGTAAAAAAGGAACGCTCTGTTATACTGGCCCTCATCTGAGGCCGCGGCGCTGAGAGCAATGCCACCTCTGACTCAGGGGAGACGGGGAGAGAAAGAGGGAGAGAGAGGGAGACGGAGAAAAAGAAGGAGAGGGTGTCTCGCTTTTCAGCGGGGAGCGTCTGCATGAGCAACTGGGAACAAACAAATGAGTTTGGAAATCCCCTCCTCCACTCTCCATCTCTCCCTGCCCAATATTCTGAATCCCACACTCTCCCCCCTCCTCCTTCCTCCTTCCTCCCATCTTCTTACTCCTCACCCCCTCTCTTTTTCTACTGCCCGACTCTGACATGCGGAAAGTGGAACGTAGGGGGAAAGTGTGACAAAGCTATTTTGGTTACACAGACAACCTACCTTTGCATGGGCCGAGTCCTATTGTGCTAAATAGCCCTGACAGACACTCCTGCCGTCATGCCAAATGCCAACGCTGCCAACGTACAAATAACTGATTGTGTGCCATATGTTGTTGTGCAAGTAGAAGAAGCTATTCTGACGATACAGTACATGTTATACTACTGACTAAGTATTGGACACAAGTGGCAACCCATAGGAATTTCTCATGAAGGCCTGCAGCTTGGATCTAATGATTCACTGAAGGCAGGACATGATCAATGATTATACGGCACTGAAAGAGAGCAGAGGCCTCTCTTCTCATACACTCACACTCACACACACACACACACACTCACACTCACACACTCTCTTTCTCTCTCGCTTTGAGAAACCAAGCCAGCTTGTCACTGTCTGTTTTTGTTTCAGTGAGCAGTGAGAGAAAGGAGCTCTCCCATGCTGTGATCTATGGAAGAGAACTGGAAAATGTTGCTTCCCATTTAGATGCTTGTCCTTTCTGTTTTGCACTGAACAAAACTCCCAACTGTGGCATTGCTGCTAGTTTTGCATACTGACATGCAATGCATCCGCACAAAGACCGCAGGCCTACGATGACAACTGATTTACACATTTTCATTCAGCAAATATGTGTCATGGTGAACTCTAATTCAAACAATGGATGAAACAGCATTGTCTGTCATCCATGTTTGCATTTGCCAGGGAAGTTCCCATCATGCCTGTCAGTTAAGTCCCGAGGCAATAAAGCCAACTTCCCCTTTCTCCAACGTCCCTCCGAGTTTCTTACCCCAGGTTGAGCCCTGCATAGCTATGCCTGTGTCTGGCCAGCTCCTCCTTATTATCCAGTCTCAGCTCCTTCAGT
>OOFE01050718.1:2191-15674 GCA_900323365.1 Monocentris japonica | reverse complement strand
GAGTGGACGACAAACACCATCAATCAGCCACCCCAAGGCCACCAGCGCAGGGATAAAGAGGCAGGCTGCAAATCACCCCCTGACTGCCACCATTAACACAACCTCTTTATGGGCTGGAGAGGGGCCTAACATGACTCAGCCCTGTTAGAAGGAGCCCAGTTGATTTACAGGGCAAAGCAGCAAAGTTAAGTAACCACTCTGTGGCCTCCTTCCCTCTCTGCTTCTCCACGGTACAGCCATGGGAAAGCCATGAGGGAAATCAAAGTAAAATGCCAGTTAAAACAAATTATTCCAGTGTGGCTTTCCTGTAATACTGGGTACAGTGGTTTGGCGGTTTTTAGTTTGTCCTAGCTTATTATCCTAGACAGATACACAACATATTTAGGAGTTCTGTCTATGGGACAATTTCTATTGAACATATATAGATTTGTCTTGAAAGTCCTTTAGAGGCCACAATTCTAGTTTATCTGTATCTATAGCGGATGCCCAGCGAGTGGTCATCCATCATAGGCAGCGCTGCCATCTCAGTGTGGCCCCGTCAGCCTGCTTCCTTCTATATTTTCATAACAACAGCTTACGCCTGGGACGGGCAATCGACAGAAAGCTAGGCCATCCATCAGTGTCCATGCTGCCTCTGCATGGGGACATCGCTCCCACTGGGCACTGCAGCTAAAACTGGCTTCCACCAGCCGGCCCTTTGGACCGTTCTCTTCCCAATAATCCATCGCGGCACAAGGCGATCCACGCACACCTCCAAAATAAAACTAGCGCAGGGGTTTAATGCTTGGAGTGGAGTGGGTCATCTGTCTCAGACAGAAATGAAAGGAAGGGAGAAACACCTTTGTAGATTGAAATAACTCCTAGTAAGTCCAGTCATAAATCCATGGACTGGCTGTATTGACTTGGCAGGGACCTGACTTAGCCACACACTGTGATTTACTGTATAATGTGCCAAAGAGATTAGGGTTACGCCTCCAGCTCTGAAATTACAGCAAAACCCCGTCCATGATGAAGATCTGTTGCTAATTCCCACACAGCAGTTACCCCACGCAGAAGGAACGTGTTAACACCCACACTTAGCAGGAAGTAACTGATATGTATGTGGTATGCTGCAGCCCGTTCCTAGCTCGAAATGCCTCTTGAAAAGAAAAAAAAAACAACAACTTGGCTTCTGTTATCAGAGAGTAAACACAATTCAAAGCAGCTGTGCGGCTCAATGTCGACTTTGTGAAAGAGGATCCCTGCAGTAATCTGAGAATGTTTCCACAAAATCAAACTTCAAGGTCAGATAAAAAGATGGAAGGTCCTTACAGAAAGCCCTGGCTCACCGGTTCACATATCAGGGAACAGTCAAAAGGTGCAGAGTTCTCATTTGTTCTAATCAGAACCATGTTGGGTCCGCTAGGTTTGGCTTACCTGTCACTGACACCCTGTCTTCAGCTTCTGGAGGCCTGAGAGAAGAAAGGGGTATGGGTCGGCCGAGCATCCCAGGAAGTCACATTGGCGAGTGGGGTCTTCTTTCTCTCTCTCTCTGTCTGTCTTCTTCTTTTCTCGGACTGCAGAGACACAAAAGCAAAAATGCATGGTGTTGAATCAGCAGAAAACAGCAGTGAAACTACTACCACAGTGGAGAGTTGGAAAACCTGAAATGTGACAAGTGTGTTTATAGAACCAGTGAGGAAGAGGAAAATCTGAGTCATGACAGCAAGACCTTCATAAAGGAGGAAGGTTGAGGCCAAGGGGATTTTCCATGTCAATATGAGCATGCACTGAACCCAAACCTAGTGCCCAGTTTACAAAAAAACAACCCAGAGTAAATTAAATACTTAACCTTTGATCTCTCTACAGTGTTTGTGAATCACCATGAAACTGGTTTTCCCTGTGAGCTTTTGTCTATCTTTAAGGGTCATAAGAGGGTTAAGCTCAAGAAGAAACATCCAACAGACAGTTTCCAAATGAAAAAAGGCCATGTGTTGCCATGGCCAGTAACCAAGCAAATCAGACGTCAATAAAACCACAGATAGTTCTTGGATCAGCACGCACCTTGATATCCAAAAAGAGGTAAGAAACACATTGCCACCATCTGGAAAGAAGTACACACTGCATCTTCAATTCACTAAACTGATGCATTGGAGGTAAAGCCATATTTCACTTTGGCACAAAAGACCACCAGTGGTGAGTGCACCAGAGATAGCCATTATCTTATGGTGAGCATGTCATGATAATAGCAAACAATATGCTGTCAGGTGTGTATAGACTGAACCAATCAAGCCGATGAGAAGAGCTCATAGCAACAGGTTAGAATGACCAGCTCCTGTGTGGCTGAACAGCCATGCAGAAAACATCCACTGTAGGCAAATCAAGCCACTGCCATAAAACCTCAACTCCAATTCTTCAGGCTTACTTAGCCCTGCAGCCTCCTTTTTCAGGGTGCAATCTATCCCTGCCCACGTCGAACAGTAACTCAATTACACACACATCAGCAGAGCCTAAGCACTGGAATTCAAATGCCAGTGGTGCACTGAAGTGTCAGATTTCAACAGAATACATGGGTCTTATATTTACACACAGTATACAGAGACTGTTGTCATCGGTTTGATAACCAACTACAACTCTTCTTGGACTCAAAATGCAGACATTTTGTCATCGTGACAATAATCAACAGCACAGAATTACATCTGACTTCTGTTTTTTTTAACCTGAGAACAAAAACAACATTTCAAGCATGTGAGTACATTTGAAAATTGAATAAAACTGTGGGGGCCTCCCACACCAGATTGTGCTTACACTGAAGCTGGTGCTGGAATGGAAGCCTGTGGGTTGAGACTCGTGGTTATACTGTGGTGAATTGTGGTGGGAGCCGAAGCTGAAATTATTACAGTGTGTAGGAGAGCATAGAAAGTAGCTGGCTGTCTAATGTGCATCCTGGTTTATCTGCAGGATCAGGGATGTCCTCTAATTCTACTGTTACTTTACCAACAGCCTGTGGGGTTACTGCAACCACTTGTAATCTACTACTGGCTTTACTTAAAGCTGAGCAAAATATATGTTCTGAACAGATGGAAGTGCTGAGGAGACTGCGGCTTCCCACACGTAACTCAGCTCAATCCAGATGGCTTTTATAAACCTTGCACTGTGTAAGTGCCAAATCATATTGTGTTGCACATGGTTGCACTGTAGAAGTGGGATACAGGGGATGAGTCCTGTAATATAATACCTCAATAGTTGTCTGTCTTTAAGTCTTGACAATTGGCCCGCAGATCATAAACAGATACTTAGGAGTGTGGCTCCCCTCACCTGCTCCGCAACAGAAGACATGGCGGAAAAGAAGAAGAGAGTGAGAGTGAAGAAGAGAGTGAGTGAAAGAGAGTAGAGGAATAGAGGGGGTGTGCTGTGATTACCATTTCATTACATTATTCATCTGTTGAACAGGCACCTGGAAAGCCTTCAATACCACTAAACCTCACTGTGACCCGTTTACTGACCCACAAATCAATAGACAATCAATGAAGTGGCGGAGGAAAGAAGACAAGTTACTTGTTCATCTCCAGTAGCAGGATACAACGATTTCTTTAGCTGACCTGAGTGGATTTTGTGAGTTAACTGTATTCATAAAATGTCTTTGAACTATACTTGAACCCTCCTTGTATATCAACTGCTTTGAAAAGTCACGAAAGACTGAAAGACACTTTCTATAATGAAAGGAAGCTCCCCTGATTTAGATGGTGATTGGTTGAGCACAATCAGTTGACCAATTGTCCTTTAAGTGTGAAAAGAGGCTTTGCTTCCACATCAAGTGCTTTCTTTCTATATCCATCTCGTCAACAAATAAAACCTGTTCCCTCTTGCCCCATCTCTAGCTTATCCAAGTGAAGTAGTTATGGATGAAACTGCTTAAAGCTACTGAGCAACGTGATAAAATCCTGTGAATCCTCGTCCTGGTGTTTACTGTTATAGATGGAAGGCAAAGCAACACATCTCCAGACATGCAATCGCCCCATTCTAAGGCTTCATCGCTCAAAGACATTTGAATGAACTTTTCCAATTTTGTGCAAACCTCTAAAATAGCTGGATATCGCACAATAGCTCGTCTATGATGCTTTGTATAAGCCACTGTGTGTGTGTGTGTGTGTGTGTGTGGACATTCATAGCATATTCTGTTTCCCATACCAGTCCAAAGTCAATATCTAAAACCTGACACCGGTGATTGACAGATGAAAAAAGAGAACCCAGATTAAGCCTTAATCTGCAGGCAGGAGGGCCAGCAATCTCCCTCTAAATCTGAGCAAAAAAACACCAGATTAGGCCGCCTTAGTTCTCACTACCCCATGTAGAAAACTAAGATATAGCCCATACTTTCAGGCAAAATAAACAAATGGGCATAAAGTCTATATCAACAATCCCTATGTAGTTGAAGGTCATTATTCAAAATCAGAATCACTCTAATAACAAAGTAGAATAAATGATGCAGGATACAATACATTTTCTTGGTGACATGGGTGCAGAGAGATATGGACAACTTACAGTTTCACAATACATATTGAAACATGGTACAAGACAACAGGACCTCATATTGAGTACAAAGCGGCCAGTGGCCACTTGTCAGGAAGTTAAAATAAATTATGAAAAGACCCATTGAGATGGCCAGTGCAATAGAGGAGAAGTAATGAGGATGAATGGGGGCCTGTCTTTGCCAGGCTTCACGCACTCAAATGCGTGCAGACGCGCATGTACGCAGGCACACACGGAGTGGCAGCCTATTTCCTCCATGTCCACACACTGCCCTCCCACAGCACTTTATTATTGTACAGCTCTGTGCCAAAGGTTCCAGACAAGTAACCAGACCTCTAAGAGACAGTGAGACCACCACACCCTGACCAAAGGCCAATAAGAAGGAAATAGGGAAGTGATGTACCAACGGTAGGGTTGTGGATGTCATGTAAACAGGCACGTTGACTCTACTGTACTCACTCTTTCACTTGTTTATTCAGGGATGTGATCAAGAACACGAATGGAGGAAAAACAATAATCATTCCCCCATTAGTAGAGAATGGGAGTTTTATGTCCAAAACCTGAGAAATAACACTGCTGTTTATGTGAAAGGATGCCATTCATGAAATGGGCACAAGGTGGGAAGCAAATCTGCTGAGAACACTGGCATGCCTGCCTTGTTTGGACAGCAAGAGGATGGCCCACATGGAAAGCATCACATTCCTTCATAAACTGCCCAAAATCTCAGTTCATTTTCTTAGACATCCTCATTTAGAATCTGTCAGGCCAAACCACAAGCATTTCCCCCCCGTTTTAAAAACCCTACCGAAGGGAAACTCTATTCATTTCCACTGTACCATAAGTAGTAAGGGATTGAGGATGAGGAGGAAACACGACCAGACATAGGGATCAAACAGTGGAATGTATGGCTCGCCTCCCTACTGCAAATAAGATGTAGAGGAAGAGCAGGAAGATATGAGGAGACACAGAGAGAGGAAGCAGTGGCGAGGTTGTAAATGAGGACGTGATGTGCAGTGTTCCAAATGTGGATGTCCACCATTAAAAAATGTAGATAGCATTTTGGAGTCAAACATATTTGAACCTGGATTTAAAAAGCACCTGAGAAGATACTGCTAGCTTATAGTTAAGTCTACATAATCGTGTAAGCTGACAAGTGATATCTAGATTAGTTGATACCTTCTAGCTCTATGACTATACGGAAGCCTAGATGTCATGTTAAAGTGTGGTGGACATTCTGGGTTTTGTTTTCCACTGTTTGCCTCTCTGTCCCTCTCAAAGTGTGCAGCCAGGACCGACAGCTCTCCAGACTAATTATTTCAGATCCGCTTCCCCTCTGCCAGCGTAAGCCCTTATGTAATGCTGTGACGTGTCTGCTGCCCCCCATGCAGCCCACCACCCACGTAGCTTCTGATCCGCGTCCTCTTTCTCCCCTACCAGCTCTTCGCCTCACCCTCTGCCTGCCTCCCACCACACTTCGCCTCACCAATCAAAGCCAAACTCTTTAGTTCAATACAGTCATTGTCGAGTGTTTCATGGAGAACTCAGCACTAGCTGCTGCTAATTGTACAGTGTCCATTTCCATTTTTTTGTTCACACTGAAATGCGTGTGTCTTGTCTGGGTAAGATATAATTATTTATACATAGGCATATGTGTGTGTAATAGAGAGCTGTGTGTCGCAGCCTCTCGGCAGGAGGCTAATCAGGTCAGAAATCACACAGAGCAATGAGATATATATTTAAAAATAACCAAACAAACAACCTTAGGGAGGGGTCGCCCCACTTACATAAGCCCAGCCAAATACCTCTAACTGCAGGAAAACTAAAGGAAGAGGGAAAAGGGCTAGAAGGAATGGTTAAAGCGATATTTTAAGGTTGGTCAAAGTGTGCCTTCCACAGAGCAGGCGACCTGCTCTGGCATTCAGGAGTGATACCCCAGCTCTCAATTTCAATAACTGCAGAGTTCAAATTACCTCTTGAAAAGCACCAGAGAACCAGGATGCAGTACAAAATAATATTACCAGGGGTAAAACTGTTAATGTGCTTCAGGTACAATTTTAAGATCAAAAGACGTTAGATTACTTTCAAAATGAAGTAGTCAGTCAATTTTGGTGTTTGATAATTTGTGAACTCCTATAGAGGAAATGTCAACTAAAAAAAATTAAAATCCTCAAACAAAATGTTGTATCATTTTGAGGCGTGAAAGTGAAAGATCGGAAGACATGAGTAAAAGAGGAGAAAGAGCGAAGAAAGGGGCAAATGGGTGAGACTAAAACTGAGAAAAAAAGTTAAGGGGAAGACAGGTATGTTTTGTTTTTTTTTTAGGTTTTTTGGGTATATAATTCATTTTTAATTGGTGCTTCTTTTTTCTGCTTTTTCTCTGCTTTTTGTGTCCTTGGGAGGGGGGCTACAGGCTATACCACAGTCAAAGGGTGTTCGATGGATCTCTAGGGCAAGATACAAGGCAGCTGAAGAGTTGGGACGAGGGGAAATGAGTGGCAATGAGAAAGGAGAAAAGAGTAGGGGAGGAAGTAGGGAAGGAAAGAGACTAGAAGAGAAAAAAGAAGGGAGTTGTTGAAAGCGAGGCTACAGGCCTGTACAGTACATCAGCACATCTGGGCCTTCCCACAGCAGCTGTGAATCTCATAATCACACTACCACCGCCAATCACAGCTGCTCAGAGGAACAGGACATGCTGGTTTTTATTTTGAGCACTTACTCATCCGCAGCTGACAATAGATGATGCAACAAACTGCATGCACGCAGTGTAAAATGTTGTCCTGAAAGGTACTTAGTGAGTTAGGAACACTAGAAGAAAAGCTTAGACTTGAAGGTTGTTAGGGCACCAGTCCAGATGACAAAATTCAGGCCACACCCTCCAACCAGCCACGAGGTCTGAGCCCTTATATTCCTGACCAGCTACATTGTTTTTCTATTTCCATCACCGAGAAGGACATGTTGAAAAAAGCACATAACTAACTTAAGTGTGAGCGTGCTGCTTGTCCTAACATAACTCGATGAATACATCCAATGACTTCCGTCTCCACCTTCAAACTTATCCTGGATGAGAGGTGTTTCCCCAGAGGACAGCATTTTTTCAGCTACCGATGGTGAGGCTGGTGACATGGAGGATGCAAAGGCAGCAGAATGCCCCTCTTCTGGCATTTTATCAGGGCTGTTTACTAAACTGTAAATCTAATCACGGCTGCAGCCCTTCCTTGGGGCCCATACTCAAAGTGGTTGCGAGAAGGATTCAGCTGGTTAGGTCAATTCTGAGAAAAGAGGGCATTTGAGCGAGATAAAAAAAATGTAATGTGGTTACTATGGTGGAGCACTGATTGAGTAAAAGAGATATGGGAAAGCTTGCGCTCCCATCTTGATTTCTCTATACTGTATATTAGAAGTTTACAGGGTTTGTCATCAGTATTCAAGGGATGAGCACAGTACATTTTGAAATATCTTTCTGTAGAATAGAGAACAGCAACTGTAGTACAATTCCCTCCTTCCTTCATGTTCAGATGTACAACAGACACTTCTCTGTACCTGGGTGCTATGAAACTTTGTCCTGCCGTGGTCAACGTCATTTGGCACAAATCAACTCTGTTCATTACTGAGCAGTATATAATTAATAAAACAAAGTAAAACTTGTATTATTGTGAAAATGTAACATTAACAATCAGTCTTTACGCTGGTACTGACTATCATCTGTCATCACGATGATTGCGTTGTGAGAGTGCACCGACTCTGTACTTGATGGAAAGACAGAGTAGGAGAGAATCAGGAGGGAACCTTCTGGTGGGACCAAACTCAACGAGACATATGGTTCCAGAGGCGCGGGTCACTGTACCCTTTCTGCACGTTTCCAGTCTGTTTTCTAGAAAGAACAAAGAACTGTGGCCATGGTTTGGGAAGAGGCTGGTGAATATGGAGTGGCAGTGGGAGGATAGTTATAAAGTATGGATACAGTGTGTTGTCAGTACCATGGTCCATTTGCATTGAAATGGAGCCATTAGTCAAAGAGCCAGGAAAGGAGGTGACAAGTATGGCAATTTAAGAGATAAGGGATGTTCCTGTCTACAGATTAATGGCCCCTCTGATTTACACCTAAAAATTGGGGCGAAATACCATCACATGATGTTCCACTACAGAGGACCGAATGGTAGGCCTGGGTGTGTGTCAATAAATCCTCTCTATACTCTGTCACCACTAAAGCAGAAGAGGAAGTCATCATTGATAGATAGGCAACTGCAAGCTATTGAGCATGTTTGTTTGTGCGTGTGTGCCATGCTTCTGTCACTAAATGCTCTTTCTATCCTCTATATTCTGCGAGTGACATATCCATGATCACAGACAGCACAGGCTTCAGGTCAGGACAGATACTCAGCTCATAATTAGACAGAGAGAGGAAGAGAAGAGTCGTGGCCCTTTCCCAGGCTCAGGGATCCAGAGTGTCTGTAGCCTTAGCGTCTGTCTCTCTGTGCCCTCTGACAGCTGTGTAGTCCAGCTGTCCACAAAGCTTAGTTCTGGCTACCAAACTGACAGTACCAACCCTAGCCTGGGGAGGAGACAGTGTCCCTGGCTCTGTGTCTCCCACGCAGGTCGAGGAGTGAGAAAGATTCTTTGTGAAATTATGAATTGTGGGAATTATGATGGTCCTGTGTGGCTCAGTGGCTAGAGCAAGGCACCAACACTTTTCCACTTTGCCCATGATGAAAATGTATGCACAAATGTATTCTAAACGACTTCATGATGGAGTACCAATAGGCAGTTAAAGAGGCGAAAGCTAGATTTTTCTCCAACTTGGTCTCTGTAGCAGACTGGCTACCCCAGGGCCACAACAGACAGAGACACAGGCTAGGAGAGTTCACGGGCTGGCAGGTCGCTTTATTCGTACATAAAAAAAAACAAAACATAAAACTCGCTGGTCTTGGCGACGAGTCAGCGCACTGTTCGTCGGTCCCGCCAGGTGAGCCGCGGAGCACCAAAGCTGCCGGTCTATACAGGACGCCTCCAGCGCCAAACCCGACTGGCCAGCTCTTCCAGGTCTGCCCCCTGCTGCGTCCTTCAGGACAGGTCGGCCGCCACTGCCTGCTCCTGACGACTTCCGGATGAAGGGACAACCAGCCCACTAGCTTGATTCTCTCCTGCATCCAGCCCACGCCTTAATCCCCCCAGTCTGCCACAGTCTCAAATAACTTTTATATAAAACAAGCTTGAGCATTAGAATTCAGATTATTCCTCCTAACAGAACTGTCCACCTTCCCTGTAAAGGTCTTTGACACAGGGGTCCTCCCTTTCATTAATCATTCATTGCCTCTGGTATTTTTGCCTCCTGTTTCAAGCATACTGTAGTCCAGCCTCTCCTCAAAAAGCGAGGCTTAGCGCCAAATGGCATGTTATTGTTATTTATAGTTAATGTTTTGCTAAATTCTATCAAGAGGATTGGTGGGCAGGTTCATTGTTTTCCTCCCCCAGATTTCCCTCAAGTATTGTCAACAAAGTGGGTACCATCACTAATTTGTGCTGACAAGGAAGATCCCACCCCCCTTCATATTCCCTCAAATTGCCTCCATGTTATTTACACAGACACATATACCCAGCAGACCTGGGTCAAAGGATTTGAAACTTGTTTTATGGTTTGTTTAACCTAGTTACACGTTTTAAATGTGTGGCGCTGCCATATAGGACAAGACAATGAGTACCAGACAGTCTAGTCAGTCACAAGTGTTTGAAAGTCAATTTGGTAATTTTTTCTGTGACTGACAACTTATCTGACCAGATCTTGACTTTTCCTGTTGCGGTAAAACCCATCCACCTCATACTTCAATCAGGTTAAGGACTATAAGAACTATCTGAAAAAACGATTTATCCCAAGTCTGGTACACAGACACAGACTATAAAATAGCACCTCTAAAAGGTAGGCGAGGAAGGAGAAATGTATAAACACGGCATGCTTTCTTTCTTCGCGGTTTTGTGAACATATTGTTTTGACTGATGGTGCCACAGCAGATCCTGAAGGACCATCTAGACCAGATACCAATTTCTCAGCAGCCTCAATACTCCACAATGCAACACAGTGACAAGACACATTGGGCAAAGTGTTCGTACGAACGTTTCTACGAACATAGTCTGATTCATCATTTTGTTTGTATCTGAAATTTGTTTGTTGGTACGATCAAATCCTACGTGTGTCTGGAAACATGCAGGAATTTGTACAGTAGTGCCAAACCTCAACAACAACAAGATGTTTCAGTGGATTTGAAGAAAAAAAAAAAGGAGATAATAGGCTGAAATGGCATATTTGCCAAACTGTCCTCATTCATAACAACGTTGGTGTTTTCGTACGCACATAAATATTAAAAACTTTTGTGAATGAGTTTTGCATAAGAGGCACAAGACTTGCTTCTTCTTATCGCTCCACTATCACTATTGCTCACTCCTCCTACACAGAAAACCCCTAGCTGAAGTGTGTGGCACATTTACACCAATCAGCCATAACATTAAAACCATTCGGTGGTGGACAGGGGTCAACATGGGCACTCTGACCGGTCTGCGTCTACACAGCCCCATACACAGCAAGCTGCGGTGCAATGTGTGTTCTGACACCTTTCCATCATAGCCAGCATTAACTTTTTCAGCAATTTGTGCTACAGTAGCTCTTCTGTGGGATCGGGCCAGACGGGCTGGCCTTCGCTCCCCACACGCATCAATGAGCCTTGGGCGCCCATGACCCTGTCGCCAGTTCACCGGTTGTCCTTCCTTGGACCACTTTTGGTAGATACTAACCATTGCATACCGGGAACACCCCACAAGACCTGCCGTTTTGGAGATTCTAGTCATCTCGCCATCACAATTTGGCCCTTGTCAAAGTCGCTCAGATCCTTACTCTTGCCCATTTTTCCTGCTTCCAACATCACATCAACTTCAAGAAGTGACTGTTCACTTGCTTCCCAATATATCCCACCCCTTGACAGGTGCCATTGTAATGAGATAATCGATGTTATTCACTTCACCTGTCAGTGGTTTTAATGTTGTGGCTGATCGGTGTATATATTGTTGCTATATAAGTTAAACAGAAGCTCATAGACTATTGCAATTAGTATTAAATGCTGCACTAAATGTTAGTTTGTGCCTGTATGCATAATTTTTCATCTCAACCCAATTAATTACTAGCTTTGTGCATGTTGGGATTTGTTTTTTTTTTACTGTGATAGAGCTATTACACAATTATGCAAGACATGCCTCAACGCACATTACTGGTCTCTGCCTCGTTTCTTAATTTTTGTTAGGATAAAATATAAAAATGCAGCTTTCTTTAATTTACTCCTTCTCTTTCTCTCTTTCATGCTCACACATCCATACTCATCCTTGATAAAAAAACTTCAAATAAAAGACTTCAAAATGCAACTTTGGCAGTCAAGTCTAGTCAAAACTGTCCTGTAGCACTGGTCAGCCTGCACATTCCTACCATCAAATCTCGACCTGCTCCCTCACCTTGCATTGCGGTATACTCGCTCGCCCCGGCTGACTCCAGTACTGGCACGTGTCTCCATTTGTCGCAAATTTCTAGTTACTAGTAGAGTACAACGATTTAAAGTTAACGGGTGGAATTTATTAGGTTTGGGAATGCTGCCTTAGCCCTGGCTGGTCAGGAAGCTTATTTATGATGGTGGACGAGCAACTTTATGCATGTTTGCTGACTCCTTTTCCCATTTGGTTTGAACCCAAATATTGTGGCAGAGTGACAAGTATTATCGCGGCTTCCCAATATCGTGCAAAACGAGAATATTGTTATATATAACCCACAACCTAAAGCCTTAAGTCTGAACACGACCCTGAAAAACCTCAGAACAGTGGTTCTCACTCATGGGCCAACGTGACCCAAGATGCTGCAGGTTTTCATACCAACCAAACACTACAGCAGCTGATTTGGAGGAAATCTTGACCGCTTACTGTGCAGCAAGACATTGTTGTACTCTACTCGTAACTAGGATAACATACACATTTTGTGTATGTTATGTTTGCCTATTCCACTTCAATATAAATTCTTCAACCAAAGACTAGCTGAATGCAACCTTCGCTTACCCTTAGTGGCCCATATTTGTCGTATAACCACACCTTACGAGCACCTTGCCACTCCCAGACAAGGATACTTTTTTGGCGCCACCGGTCTGGACACTCCACATCTATTATGAAAGAATCAGTGCACCATGGTGGCACTGCTTTTAAAGGGAATGAGAGGAGTTGATTTGATTGGCCATGATTGACACCAGCCCCTACCATACTGGCAATTTATTCCTCCTAATCCAGCCACATTTACAACTGCGCTGCAGGTGTGCCACCGCTGCTTTTTGTCAGAAAATTACCCGTAATCTATCGGTCACACCCAAGTTGTGCTAGTGCCGTGAACCTGTGTCTGTGCTTACACCTTGATTCAGAGAAATTCGTCCCTTAACTTACTCTGGATGGAGTGTTTCGGCTGTTTCAGAGACAGTTTGCATTTCACTCTCAAGTGATTTCCCAAGATTCCCAAGAACACCTGACGTCATCATTTAATTTGGGCGAATTGGGTGAATCTACAGTGTCTCAGTTAGTGGTGATTGGACCCTCTTCTTCTGTTGTAGCCCCACATTGTGATTCAGGCATTTTGCCCAATGCAAAAAAACACTGTACGCCCCCTCAAAGCCCTGATGGATCAGCAAGCGTCCAAGCTCGGGATGATTTCTGATCTACGGGAGACCCTGCAGTGCTCGTTCCATGCAGCCCCGGTCCAGAAGTCACACGGGACTGAAAGCATTATGCAACGGCTTTGATGAACACAACTGAGCTGCATTCACCGCACACGCTTAACACCCACGGAAAATAGCAGGGTTCCCAAGCAGTGCAGTCAGGCTGTAAATAATGCATGACAGGACCGACACACACACACACACACACACACACACACACACACACACACACACACACACACACA